>JABUQX010064353.1:32500-48267 GCA_015478945.1 Trachelipus rathkii | reverse complement strand
CCGAAAATAGATGAAATTTTAAAGTCATTTAACGGATCAAAATATTTTAGTTTTAGATATTTAAAACCTTATAAAGATTGAAATAGAACAAGAGGATAGATATAAAACTAGTTTTATGGGTCCTGATAACAATAGTTATCAACACATAAGAATGTGTTATGGCTTAGTAGGAGCACTTTCCACCTGGTGTCGTACTTTATCTATTTTGTTTTCAGAAGTATTAGGAAAGTTTTGTCATATATATATGGACGATCTGATTTTATATAGCTCCACATTTGAAAAACACATAGAACAACTAGAGGAAATATTAGAAATTTACCAAAGTCAGGACTAAAACTCTCGTTAAAAAAGTGTAAATTTGCCCAACATTCTGTTAAATATTTAGGCCATATCATTTCACAGAAAGGAATACAGATTGATCCTATGAAAATCCAAGGAATTGTAGATTTTGAAACCCCGAAGAATGTTAAAGCTGTTAGAAGAGTCATAGGAATGGCATCTTATTTTAGGCGTTTCATATAAGGACTCTCAAAAATTTGCCGGGCCCCCCTAACTGAATTGTAACAAAGAATACTCTAATTATGGACAATGTGAAGATGGAAGCTTTTCTAAAACTAATAAAGAATATTACAACTTCACCTATATTAATACACCCGGACTTTAGTAAACATTTTAAAATTCATACCGATGCATCTGGAAGTGCCATTGGAGCAGTAATCACTCAAGAATCAGAAGGAATAGATAGACCAATAGCTTATTATTCTAGGAAGTTATCTGCTCAAGAACAAAATTATAGTACTACGGAGCGAGAAGCTTTAGCCTTAGTCAATTCTATTAAGCATTTCGATTACTATTTGTACGAACATAAATTTACCGCTGTAGTAGACCATCAAGCTTTAAGATATTTATTTAAATTTAAACCTGTAACTCATAGAATCGCTAGATGGGCTCTCTTGCTTACGGAATTCAACTTCGATATACAGTTTAAAGCCGGAAAGGAACATGTCATACCTGATGCAATTAGTAGAATGACAAATATAAATAACATAATATTCAAGAGATCATTTTCAAAAATTAAATCCAGAAGAAAATTAGGAAAGAACAGTTAAAGATTTGAGATTGGAGGAAGATAATCAATATTTTGAGCAAAAATAATATAGAAAGGAATCTGCACGAGATCTTGATCTTAGGTAAATTCAACAATAATAAATGGTTGTTTATATTTTATATAGAATAGAAATAAATAATAGACCTTATCTAGAAACTCTTATAATCCCAGAAACTTTTTTAATAAAAATCCCTTTATAGCATTGCTCATGAGTCAAATTTAAATTTCCATTCAGGATTTCAGAAAACCACTTAAAAGGCAGACCACCTACTGACCTAATATGTCCCAAGATATTAAAAAATTTATCGTTTAAATTTTTGGGGGGTTCAAAAACATCCCCTATAAAAAAATATTAAAGCTCCCCTTCAAAACTATGAAACTATGACTTTCCCCCAGGGAAAAGCGATTGGGTAATGATATAATGGTCCTTTACCTATTTCCTGATAATGGCAAAAGTTATGTCTTTTCGAAGATAATAGATCACTTTTCAGAGATTCATTAAACATATCCCATATCTAATATAACAAAGAATCCATGTTAAATTGTCAAATAGGACTATTGTTAATAAATTTTCTGCCCCACTTCATATTACTGCAGACAATGGAACTCAGTTTCATTCTAAATTATTTAAAGAAGTTTGTGAATTTTATAAAATTAAAGTCCATCATACTACTACCTTCCATGCACAATCTAATCCTTACATTGAAAGAAGTAACAGAAGCATTAAATTTGCTTTAGCTTCTGCCTTAAATAATAGTTGTTTAAATAATTGGGATAATTATCTTCCATTTGTAACTTTAGCTCTTAACGCTTTTTATTATTAGTGGAGAATATCTAAAGTTTTTCAAAATATACTCCCATAATTCCAGATACATCTTATTTAACCATTATCATAAATAATGTATGAGCCATGCACATAATATAATTTTATGCAGTTTTAAGAACAAGATCTTTTTATAAAAACAAATGAAGCATATAAACAAGCTTATATCAGCCACAAAAAGGGACAAGATAAACAAAAAAAGTATTATAAATCTAAAAATTTTAAAGAATTTAATATAGGAGACTTAGGCCCGTATTTATGAATCAACTTTGAAAAACGTCTTGACTTTCCGTAAAGGTAGCCTCAGATAAGCATTCCTCCACTGCATAAGAAATCTTTTTAAAAAAATTTGCTATTTATAAACCACCCCCTTTCCTTTAATCGGGAGCTACTTATCGAAGACAGGTTTTCAAGGAAAAACGTCATCATATAGTCATGACGTCAACGAGACCAAGTAGCCAATGAACACAAAGTAAATGAAAATTAAAACAAAAATAAAAGTAATTATAATTAATTTTATGTATGTAGAATTTATAGAAATATAAAAGAAAAAAATTAATGAAATTAATCTAAACGCGTAATAAAAATACTATGAGGATTGAAGATGTGTTGCTTCACATTATTAGTTCCAGTTGCTTTGAGTTGGCATAAGCCATAGGCTGAACGTAGCCTAGCTACGAAATTATGATAAATTATAAAAAATATCATCTGCTCCTTACACCAAAGTTAGGACCCGGTCGAAAGTTGCACGCTGCCTATTTCTCTGGTGTGAGCCTAATTATGTGGTTTTTGGGTATTTTCTTACACGAAAGTATATATTTGACAAAATCATTTACATAATAAATGCCAACAAATGATATAAATTAAATAATAATAGCGACAAATTGTACAATAAAAAAAACAAGATGCTGCCGCTCGGAAAACAAAATCTTAGAGAGTTTCAAGGTGGCTTCAGAGGCTACCTTGGACTAAGGAAGAGATTCGCCAAGTTATTTTGCGGACGCAAGGGTTCCTTAAGGAAAAAATTCCTCAAGGTTCGTTCATAAATTTGAATTTCCGTTAAGGGAGGATTCTGAAGGAACACTTGACGAAAGGAAGAGAAAAGGCCGGTATATAAATACGGCCCTTAGTACTCTTAAAGGATAATTATAGAGTCGGTAAAGGGAGTAAATTAAAACTTAGATGGTTAGGGCCATATAAAATTATAGATAAAATCTCGCCAGTTAATTATTATATAAAACCAATCTTTGACTTATCGAAAAGAGATGAAAAAGTACACATAAATAGAATAAAATAGTGTAACTCTCCATTCCTTGAATATGACATTAATCAAGACTTAAACAAAAACCTAAATGAAGAAGTATTATATAATAACAATGAATCAGAAATAGAATCAGAATCGGAATCGGAATCAGATTTTGGAAATTACTACACAAGAAATATTATTGGCAACAATAATGATAATAATAATGAAAATAATGATGATATTAATAATAGTGATAATATTAATGATATTAATGATAGTGATGATAATGATGATATTGATAGTGATAATGATATTGATAATGATAGAAATGGTGATAGAGATAATAAATATAACTTAAGATCTAAAGGAAAGGTACCAGAATATAATAGAGTTCAAGGGAAAGACTTTGAATTTAAGCGTAATTAAATGTTAATGGTTATAATTTTTAGTATTGTTATTTGTTAGGATATTAGATAGCTATGGGCTAGCAGAAGAGAGCCTAACCCGCTACTCTTATTATGGTTTGTGCTTTCCGGTTGACATGGTCTTGTCAAACTTCCTTACTGGTTTAATCCAAAATGGTCAGATTTTCTAGGAAACGCCATTGTAAGGCCGCTGAGAAGAACTAGTATGATAAGATAGGCCTATACTTATGCATGCTATTTCGAGACAATTGTTTAAATTAATGTTTTTTTTTATTGCAGGAACTCTATTATTAAAAGAAGGTAATAAATTTAAAAATGAATCAAAATAAAAACAAGCTAACATTGGATACCTTTGGTCGATTGTTCTTAAACTGTTTAAAACAAGGCATTTCATGGCCAGTAAATTTAGACTATAGGAAAAAGGGGCAAGAATTTCAAGATAGTAAGGAAATCCATAGAAGAACAAATATTTACAGATGATCTTGAGTACTTGTCCATTGTGAACCAATATCATGAAAATGAAAGTAGCTTTCAAATCTCAGAAGTTTTCGAGAGGATGCACAAAACATATAGGAATAAGAAGTTTACAACTTACTTCTCCATTGAGAACGACACCCATAAATTTATGAAAATAACGAAAGAGACAATAATTAAAGAGATAGAATTAAAAGTAAGGAAAATGAAGTGGTGGAGAGTTTACTTCCATCATGGCAACGCTAAAGAAATGAGGAATCTTCCTGCTCTCCAGCCTCATAATCAAGCAAATTTAAGAATGCTTATACCAAAAAGACCTTATACGACCTTAAGGAAGCAGTTACTGAAGAAAATTTTGCTTAAAGGAAAGAAGGAAACATGTAACAAGGAAAATTCCTTAAGCAAGGAAGAATTAACTTTGGAAATAGATCAAAGTCTAAACTCAACCTCAAGTATTGACATTTCTTTATCCGTTGATAATTTAGAAGAAGATTTACATAACATAACACATTGTGAGATTTCAGCACCCATTTCAAAAATCACTGTATAGATCTTGGAAAATATCATGGAATTTGAAATTGTATCTTAACCAGGGTTGGTATCCTAAAACCCAAACCCATTAAAGACCCAACTTAAGTTTTGGTCGTGAAATTCTAATTTTCATTTTTAAATAACTATAAATAGATGTAAATCAGAGACCATTTTAACCATAGCGTTACTCTTTTCTATCTGAGTTTGAATTTATGGAATAATTATGGATTTGATTTCTCTAATTTCTTTTTCGTTGACAAGGTAAATAAAGTTTTATGAAATGAGTTAATTTTCCATCCCTAAATAGTTGAAATCTTAAAGAGAAGGGGTAATGCTAAATACTTTTTTTTTATTTCAACTTTTAGGATAGTAAAATTATAAACGTTACCCATAAAACTACAAAGAAACTAAGAATTATATCGCTTTGAAATATTTATCAAATATAAAAGTTACCCAAAAATTCATAAAGAAAGAACGCTTACTGCTAAAATTATTTAACTCAAATATTCCGTAAATGTGTATATAAAAGTTCGTTTAAGAGAGTGTGACAATATTTGATCTCAAATATAAAATTAATCTATTTATTTATTTATGGAATACTTATTTATTTTTATATAAAAGAACAGTGATTTTATTTGAAATATTAAATGTATATACAAATTAGAATATTATTAAGAATACGTTTAAATCTTTTTTTGAGCTCCGCAATAATACGATTTTTGATCAACGATTTGCCTTCTTAAAATATTGCGTATTTGAATAATTGTTTTATTTTACTTAATTAAGAAATTAGACAATAAAAGATTATTGAGTTAATAAATATGTATATATATAATGTATAATAATATTATTAAGATATTTTAAGAGTTAAAATTAATTAAATAAGCCTAATTTAGTTAAAAGCTTTTTTTTCGTTTTCTTGAAGAATTTAAGATTGTGACGTCATCAAAGCATCATTTTGATTTATCTCTCATGAATGGTTTTTAAAGTTTTTCCAAAGCTTAGATAATTAGTTTTAATATTTAAATAGTAGTAATTAGTCATTTTCAGTTGTCCATAAAGGAATATTAATGATAAGAATAATATTTAAAGCGACGTATAACGTTTCTTTTTAGTAGTGTAATTTAAATGCATTTTCCGGTCATGTTAATTTTTTCTTATGTTCTTTGGTGAAGTTTTGTTAATTAATGAAAAGAAAAATTACCCTATGAAAGAGAAGATAAGTTATTCTATATTTACAGTATTGGTGAAGCTCGATAAATTTTTAATTCTTTTCTTTGTAATTTTTATTTATATTTTAAGTTTTTTTAAACAATTTATATTAAACTTAAAAGGTATTGCCGTTGCTAAAAAAAAAATGTCATGATTGTTCCTTTCAATATTTTAATTATTGTTATTTATGTTTCTTATGGTATTTAATTACATTACATAAAACAAGAGGGAATTAAAATTGTTGGTATTGGCATGGATAAAAAATAATAACTACTTATATTTTCCAATAGGAAAATTCATAGGTTACGTATGTTAACGTTATAATTAGTTAGGTTAGGTTAGGTTTAGGTTGGGGTTAGGTTAGGTTTAGTTGGGTTAGGTTAGGTTAGGGTTAAGTTAAATTAGTTAGGTAAGGTTAGAGTTGGTTAAGATTGGCTAGACAAGGTTACATTGCAATTGATTAGGAATGGGTTTGAAGCACTGAAAATATATTTAATTTATTGCAATTAAACTAATCTACCCCATAATCTAAACTATGTAATGTAACCTTACCCTAATTTAACTTAACCTAAACCTAACCTACCCAACCTAACATAAACCTAAACCCAACCTAACCCTACCTAACACTACAATAACAGGACATAATCTAATTGAAAGATAATAAGAAAGAACCAAATTTCAAATAATAAGTAGAATGCATTACACCACTAATTATACAAATATACAATTCTATTTCGTTTATAATGTTAATGTAATTAAATACCATAAGAAAATAAAATAACATAATTTAAAATATTGAAGAACAACGATGACATTTTTTTAGCACCAAACAGTTATAATTAAATAAAATTGCTTTAAAAAACTTAAAATATTAAATAAATTACAAAGGAAAAGAAATTAAAAATTTATCGAGCTTCACAAGTAGTGTAAGTATAGCATATCCTATCATCTCTTTAATGACTAAAGATTTTTTCTTTTTCATAATAACAAAACTTCACCAAAGGAACTAAGAAAAAATTAACATGACCCGGAAAAATGCATTAATTACAAACTTAAAAGAAACGTTATAACGCCTAATATTATTCTTATCATTAATATTCCTTGTATGGACAACTGAAATACTAATTTACTACTATTTAAATTATTAAAACTTAATTATCTAAAGCTTTGGAAAAACTTAAAAACCATCATGAGAGAAATTAAATCAAATGATGCTTTTTGATGGACGTCACAATTCTTAAATTCTTCAAAAAAACAAAAAAGCTTTTAACTAATTTAGGCTTATTTAATTTAATTTTAACTCTTAAAATATCTTACTAATATTATTATACTTATTATAATACACATTTTATTAATTCTCCATTTAAAGCCTTTATTGTCTAATTTCATTAATTAAGTAAATAAAATATTGGATACGTGACTTTTCTGAGAAGCGCAAATCATTGATCAAAAAATCGCATTATTGCGGTAGGCTCAAAAAAAGATTTTAAACGTATTCTTAATAAATATCTCTTAATTTGTATATACATTTTAATATTTCAAATTAATCACAAGTTTCTTTTTATAAAAAATTTAAAATTAAGTATTCCATAAATTAAATAAATAGATTGAATTTTATATTTGAGATCAAATATTGTCACACTCTCTTAAGCGAAGTTCTATTGAAACTTTTACGAAATATTTCAGATAATAATATTCAAGATTCACTCCTATCTTTTATGAATTTTTGGGTAACTCTTTTATATTGATAAATATTCAAATCGATATTAATCTTAGTTTCTTTGAGTTTGATGGGTACGTTTATAATTTTACTATTCCTAAAAGTTGAAATAAAAAAAAAAGTTTACCATTACCCTCTCTTTCAGGTTTCATTATTTTTAGGGAAGGGAAATTATAATTTGTAAATTTTTTATTTACCTTGTACAATTGATACAAAAAAATTAAGAGAATATTTAAATAATTACTCCATAAATTCAAACTCAGATAGGGAGGAAGAAAGAGAAGAGTTAGAAAATTTAGTTGGAGAATAAAGGGGAGTAGAACCTGGGGTTAATGTTCTTTGCGGAACATAAGGAGAAAGGTAAGAAGAAGAAGGAGGAGGAAGCTGGAAAGAAGGAGAAGAACAGGAAGAGGAGGAAGCTATAGGGGAAGAAGAAGGTACCATTTCAAATTCATAAATATGTTCCATTTCATCATCTTCGTCGTCATGGATAGGTGAAATGGGTGCTGAAATCTCACAATGTGTTATGTTATGTAAATCTTCTTCTAAATTATCAACGGATAAAGAAATGTCAATACTTGAGGTTGAGTTTAGACTTTGATCTATTTTCAAAGTTAATTCTTCCTTGCTTAAGGAATTTTCCTTGTTACAAGTTTCTTTCTTTCCTTTAAGCAAAATTTTCTTCAGTAACTGCTTCCTTAAGGTCGTATAAGGTCTTTTTGGTATAAGCATTCTTAAATTTGATTGATTATGAGGCTGGAGAGCAGGAAGATTCCTCATTTCTTTAGCGTTGCCATGATGGAAGTAAACTCCCACCACTTCATTTTCCTTACTTTTAGTTCTATCTCTTTAATTATTGTCTCTTTTGTTATTTTCATAAATTTATGGGTGTCGTTCTCAATGGAGAAGTAAGTTGTAAACTTCTTATTCCTATATGTTTTGTGCATCCTCTCGAAAACTTCTGAGATTTGAAAGCTACTTTCATTTTCATGATATTGGTTCACAATGGACAAGTACTCAAGATCATCTGTAAATATTTGTTCTTCTATGGATTTCCTTACTATCTTGAAATTCTTGCCCTTTTTCCTATAGTCTAAATTTACTGGCCATGAAATGCCTTGTTTTAAACAGTTTAAGAACAATCGACCAAAAGTATCCAATGTTAGCTTGTTTTTATTTTGATTCATTTTTAAATTTATTACCTTCTTTTAATAATAGAGTTGTTCCTGCAATAAAAAAAAACATTAATTTAAACAATTGTCTCGAAATAGCATGCATAAGTATAGGCCTATCTTATCATACTAGTTCTTCTCAGCGGCCTTACAATGGCGTTTCCTAGAAAATCTGACCATTTTGGATTAAACCAGTAAGGAAATTTGACAAGACCATGTCAACCGCAAGACAAACCATAATAAGAGTAGCGGGTTAGGCTCTCTTCTGCCATAGCCTATAGCTATCTAAATCATCCTACAAATAATCAATACTAAAATTAAAACCATTACATTTAATACCTTGTATTCAATAGGTCTTCCTTGAACTCTATTATATTCTGGTACCTTTCCTTTAGATCTTAAGTTATATTTATTATCTCTATCACCATTTCTATCATTATCATTATCATTATCACTATCAATATCATCATTATCATCACTATCATTAACATCATCATTATTATCACTATTATTAATATCATCATTATTTTCATTATTATTATCATTACCATTACCAATATTATTTCTTGTATAGTAATTTCCAAAGTCCGATTCTGATTCTGAATCTGTTTCTGATTCATTGTTATTATATAATACTTCTTCATTTAGGTTTTTGTTTAAGTCTTGATTAATGTCAAATTCAAGGAACGGAGAGTTACACATTTTTATTCTATTTATGTGTACTTTTTCATCTCTTTTCGATAAGTCAAAAATTGGTTTTATATAATAATTAACTGGCGAGATTTTATCTATAATTCTATATGGCCCAAAGAATGGAGTTTAAATAGAGAATGAGTCACCTCTGAAACACAGTCCGTTAGCATGCAAGGAGGGACATCATCAAGGCAGCTCTCGTTCCAAATAACCATATTTGAAGGTTCAAATACACATGTTGTTTGAGATTTCCAGTAAAGTTGTAGGACAACTTAGAGAAAAAATACTTGGCGAAATCTCTTCATTAGTCAAGGTAGCTCTGAACCAACCTTGAACTCTCCTTAAGATTTTGTTTTCCGAGCGGCAGCCATCTTCTGGTTTTTTTTTATTGTACAATTTGTCCCTATTATTAATTTATTTCATTTGTTGGCATTTATTATGTAAATGATTTTGTCAAATATATACATTTCGTGTAAGGAAATACCCAAAAACCACTTAATTAGGCTCACACCAGAGAAATAGGCGTGCAACTTTCGACCGGGTCCTAACTTTGGTGTAAGGAAATGATATTCTAAGAATTGATCATAATTTCGTAAGCTAGGCTACGGTTTCAGGCCTATGGCCTATGCCAATCAAAGCAAGCTGGAACTAATAAATTGTGAAGCAACACATCTTCAATTCTCATAGTATTTTTAAACGCGTTTAGATTATTTCATTAATTTTTTTTCTTTTTAATATTTCTATAAAATTTACATACATAAAATTTCAATATATAATATACTTTTATTTTGTTCTAGTTTCATTTACTTTGTGTTCATTTGGCTATTGGTCTCTGACGTCATGAAATATGATGACGTTTTTCCTTGAAAACTGTCTTCGATAAGTAGCTCCCGATTAAAGGAAAGGGTGGTTTATAAATAGCAAATTTTTTTAAAGATTCTTATGCAGTGGAGGAATGCTTATCTGAGGCTACCTTTACGGAAAGTCAAGACGTTTTTCAAAGTTGATTTGTATTAACATTTCACTTTATACACTCTATCTACTTATTTTCAAAATTTTACATTTGTAAAACTTTTTTGTTTATTTTTAGATTTACAATACTTTTTTTGTTTATCTTGTCCCTTTTTGTGGCTGATATAAGCTTGTTTATATGCTTCATTTGTTTTTATAAAAAGATCTTGTTTAAAACTTCTCCCATTATAATCATAATCTTTGGCTAGAGATATTATTTCTGATAATGGTAAAGTTGCGTCTCTTCCAAAAAATAAGAAAAAGGGAATTTCATTAATGCTTGAATGATAAGAAGTGTTAAGAGCTAAAGTTACAAATGGAAGATAATTATCCCAATTATTTAAACAACTATTATTTAAGGCAGAAGCTAAAGCAAATTTAATGCTTCTGTTACTTCTTTCAATGTAAGGATTAGATTGTGCATGGAAGGTAGTAGTATGATGGACTTTAATTTTATAAAATTCACAAACTTCTTTAAATAATTTGGAATGAAATTGAGTTCCATTGTCTGCAGTAATATGAAGTGGGGCAGAAAATTTATTAACATAATCTATTAGACAATTTACAATGGATTCTTTAGTTATATTAGATATGGGATATGTTTGAATGAATCTCGAAAAGTGATCTATTATTGAAAAAACATACTTATTGCCATTATCAGAAATAGGTAAAGGACCCATTATATCAATACCCAACCATTTTCCTGGGGAAGTCATAGTTTTCATAGTTTTGAAGGGGAGCTTTAATATTTTTATACGGGGAAAGTTTTTGACAGGTTAAACAATTTTTAACATAATTTTTAATATCTTGGGACATATTAGGCCAGTAGAATAAGCTCTCGGCCCTTTTAAGTGTTTTCAAAAATCCTGAATGGAAATTTAATTCTGAATCATGAACTATATAAAGGGCATTTTTTATTAAAGTTTCTGGGATTATAAGAGTTTCTAGATAAGGTCTATTATTTATTTCTATTCTAATAAAATATAAACAACCATTTATTATTGTGAATTTACTAAGATCAATATCTCGTGCAATTCCTCTATATTATTTTGCTCAAAATAATTGATTATCTTTCTCCATCTCAAATCCTTTAACTGTTCTTTCCTAATTTCTTCTGGATTTAATTTTTGAAAATGATCTTCTTGAATATTTATGTTATTTATATTTTGTACACTTCTACTAATTGCATCAGGTATGACATGTTCCTTTCCAGCTTTAAACTGTATATCGAAGTTGAATTCCGTAAGCAAGAGAGCCCATCTAGCGATTCTATGAGTTACAGGTTTAAATTTAAATAAATATCTTAAAGCTTGATGGGTCTACTACAGCGGATAAATTTATGTCCGTACACAATAGTAATCGGAAAATGCTTAATAGAAATTGACTAAGGGCTAAGCTCTCGCCTCGCGTGTACCTAAATTTTGTTCTTGAGCAAGATTAAACTTTCCTAGAATAGATAGCTATTGTCTATCTATTCCTTCTATTTCTTGAGTCAGTACAGCTCCAATGGCTCTTCCAGACGCATCTGTATGAATTTTAAAGTGTTTATTAAAGTCCGGGTGTATTAATATAGGGGAAGTCGTAAGTAGTTCTTTTAGTTTTTAAAAGGCTTCATCTTCTACCTTTGTCCAAATAAACTTAGAGTACTTTTTAGTTAAATTAGTTAGGGGGGCGCAAATTTTTGAGAAGTCTTTTATGAAACGCCTAAAATAAGATGCCATTCCTATGACTCTTCTAACAGCTTTAACATTCTTCGGGGTTTCAAAATCTACAATTCCTTGGATTTTCATAGGATCAATCTGTATTCCTTTCTGTGAAATGATATGGCCTAAATATTTAACAGAATGTTGGGCAAATTTACACTTTTTTAACGAGAGTTTTAGTCCTGACTTTTGATATATTTTTAATATTTCTTCTAATTGTTCTACATGTTTTTCAAAAGTGGAACTATATAAAATTAGATCATCCATATATATATGACAAAACTTTCCTAATACTTCTGAAAACAAAATAGATAGTGTACGACACCAGGTGGAAGGTGCTCCTACTAAGCCATAACACATTCTTATATGTTGGTAACTATTGTTATCGGGACCCATAAAACTAGTTTTATATCTATCCTCTTGCTCTATTTCAAAGTCGTTAACCCTTTTTTAAAATTATCTAAAACTAAAATATTTTGATCCGTTAAATGACTTTAAAATTTCATCTATTTTCGGCATAGCCATATTCATCTATTTTCGGCATAGCCATAACTTCGGTTTTTGTTACTTTATTTAATGAGCGAGGCCGTCAAAACACAAATCGTATTTGTTACATTTCTGCATTTTTTATTGAATTACTGGACTGCACAAGGACCCTATTTGATTTCTCTGTTATCAATTTAAGCATTTTTTAGTTCTACATGCTCTTGCATTATTTCTTTTGTGGTGTACGGGAGTCTATATTGGGGGTATGAATTGGTTTGGAGTCTCCAGTATCTATTTTATGTTTAAAAGTTTACAAAGGACCAATATCGTCTGAAGTTTGGGCGAAAGCATCTTTATTTTTGTTAAGTATCTCTTATTATCTTCATTTGTTGTGCGGTTTCGAGGTTATCTAAATTTTAAATTAGTTAAATCAAAGTCTTTTCTTTATTAACTAGATCTGGTATATTGATTTCATGCTCCTCAACTGGATATATATCTCCTATTAATTCCTTTTTATTTAAAACTACTTCATGATCTAAATAGTTAGCTACGGTGAAAGGTGTTTGGAGATCATCATTTACATAAGCTAAAGTATTTCCTATTCTTATCCCTTCCATTTCACAATTAGGTTCTATAACTATTTCTTTATTTTTCCAATATTCATTTACTTTGCCATACGTTTTAATGAATGATCTAGGAGGTAGTCTAACTTTAAATTCTGTAGCTATTTTATCATAAGGGATTTCATTTTTAATTATATTATAACAAAATGAACGACTATTTATAAGATTAGTTATGGGTATTTTAGTTTTATTAACGTATATATTTTCTTCATTAAAGTCAAATGTTACTTTACCTAATCTCTTAAGAATATCCCTACCTATTAATATATCTCCGGGAAATTGAGAATTTTCTATTATATATATTTCATGAGTTAGATTTACTTTTCCTATCTTCAAGGCTAGGGAAATTTTTCCTATTATATTTAGTATTTCACCAGAGACACCTGTTAATTTTAAATTTGACTTTTTAATTCTTTTAGTTTTATTTAGTTCATATAGATCCATTTCAAGTAATTTAGTTAAAGATTGATAATTTACCAAAGAGATTATTGACCCAGAGTCTAAAAAGGCGGCCATTTTGATGTTATTAATTTTTACATTTATTATTGGGTTATCTATTTGACTTAAAATGGATCTTTTCATTAGTTTTTTGAGAAATTTGGGTTCCCTCTATATCTTTGGTTAAGCCTTGGGCAATTAAATTTCTTATGGCCTGGTTCATTACAATGATAGCAAATTATTTGTGGATATGGTAATCTATTATTTTGTATGTTATTTACACTAATTAATCTATTTTGAAAATTAGGTGGGTTATAAGGTCTAATTTGAAAGTTATTTTGATTATAAGATCTGTTAGGTGGGTTATGAAAATTATTTATTGTTCTTCTAGGGGATATTTTCTCAGCTTTTAAAGCTGATTGTACACAATTACTATATGAAGAGAATTCTTGAATACCTATAAGTTTTTTAATCTCATAATTTAATCCATTAGTAAAAATAGAAATTAAAAATTGGTCTCTACTATCTATATCATTAAACTGTTAAAATATCCATCACATCTTGACTTATTTCATCGATCTTATTAGCGTAATCTTTTATATTTAAGTTACCTTGCTTTATATTTGTAAACTGATTATATGCTTCTTGTTTAGAGATTACATTCTTAAATCTTTTTTCAAGAAAAGATACTAATTCATCAAAATCTAAGTCATCTATTTCGGGATGTGAGTTTAGATACGTTTGTGCTGATTCAGTACATAAACATTTCATTATGTTAACTTTGTTTTCATCGCTCCAATTTTCTAGTTTTGATCTTGTAATAAATTGATTTAAAAAACTCTTAAAACTGGTTTTACCATCAAATGGTTTCAGTTTTCCTAAAATACTAGAAAAGGTAAGTGATTTTCTTCGTTAGTAAATATTGATTTAACGATAAATTGGGTTTAATAAAGATATTTTATTAATGGGCACTAGATTTTTACTATTGAATTTTATTATTAACGTTACTTTTACTATTGACTTTTATTATTAACGTTATTTTACCATTAAAGTTATTTTTACTGTTGAATTTTATTATAAATGTTTTATAAAATTATCTTACCATTAATTTGCCTAGAAAATTTCGATATTTGTAAATTATTTATTTTTCTCCATTATTAAAGATTCACTTTTTTACTATTGAATTTTATTAATAATAACCTGTCACTGTATTAGGCAAAGCTAATAACTGGTAAAATTGTCTAATGGCGATAGCCAACGAGACTGCACCATATTGTAAGTTAGGTTCAATTGCCGCTGCCTAACTAAAATGTAAAGGTTTAAAATTTAAGACAAGACAATTTCAGGTGACAGGATAGGAAACTTTTTTTTTAACAATGAATTTATTGAAATATGATACTTTATTTACATAAACGGGCAATATGGTATGACATAAATCGGTAGCGTAGTACTTCAGGTAAGATTTGAGGCACAATGTGACACGTGACCTCTAAAGAGCGGGTAGATGGTTGACTTCGGAGTTTAGCGGTTGAACCAAGTTCGACACACAGGTCACAATGACTCTCGCGAACTAAAATCTAGGACTTAAACCTAGAAAGAAATATAAAAATACGGTATAAGACTTAAATTGTTAATACATGGGAGGGAGCCAATAACAGCAACCACTGCGTGTATAGGGTTGGAACTCCAAGTGAGTTGGGAACCAGCAACCACTGCGTTCGGGGGAAGGCAGAAGGCCTGATAACCGAAGTTATCTATTGGGGCCTCTCACCAGCAACCACTGAGAGTCCTGGAACTCCAATGAGTTGGGGACCAGCAACCACTGCGTCCGGGGGAAGGCAGAAGGCCTGATAGCCGAAACTATCTATTGGGTCCTCTCACCAGCAACCACTGCGTGAGTAGGCGTTGAACTCCAGCCAACCACTGCGAATCCTGGAACTCCAATGAGTTGGGGCCAGCAACCACGTGTCTTGGGAAGGCAGAAGGCTGCCTGATAGCCGAAACTATCTATTGGGTCCTCTCACCAGCAACCACTGCGTGAGTAGGGGTTGAACTCCAGCAACCACTGCGAGACCTGGAACTCCAATGAGTTGGGGACCACC
>JABUQX010064353.1:0-30000 GCA_015478945.1 Trachelipus rathkii | reverse complement strand
TTTTAAAAAATTTAAACAAAATGCACCACTCAATGAATTGCGAAACGAAAGGATTTAAAACGTTTCTAGAAGCATACCGAAAAGATTAGTTACAGCAATTGTGATGGCTCGTTCATCAATTGACGAGCCTTAAGTAACGACCGATTGTCTTTAGTCTCCATTACCAAGTGATCAGGTCATCGACCTTTTGGGCGAGCGTGTCTGATCGAAATAGATCAGTCTGAGATATTTCTTAAATTCTCGGCAGTGTTTGTGGTCGTTCTTAAAGGACAACACTAAACAAATATACTTCATTCATCTTTGGAAATAAGATCTGCAGGGACATCGGTACTTTGTAGTTTTGAAATTTTGTCTACACTACAGGGTGAAAAAATTTAAAATATCTTGTCTTTTTGATCCCAACTTAAAATACCTACAAAATATTTGTATTAAAAGTCTAAAGCAAATAAAACTTGAATGAGGTCACGCAATGTTTTCAACAGGAACCAAAAAACACTTCCGTGAGCCTCGCTTAACTCCCCAAAACACTCATTGACCACCGACATACCTTCCTCTATGATATTTTCTTTTGCCAAACATAGATTCATCCACCACAACGATCTCACTGTTGTCGCCAATTTTCTCTGAATTGATCAAACATTCATGTATACAGGCTTGTCGACAGACATACCATTCGACTAAAGTATGTTTACTTACATTTATATAGGTATTGACATGTGTAATACTTTCTTGGTGCACAAAAAAAAAAACAAAACAAAACCAAAAGGTGCATCCTTATGTTAGTCTTATATTCTGCACCAGATGGATTAATAGGCTCACCGGCGCGCCGGGCCATAGAACTCCATCTCGAGACGACAAATCAGTGCGGGGATACCGGCCCGCCCGTAGCCATGACAGACCTTCGAACACTGCCTCTCACCAAAGCCTCACTGCCCGCCACGACAGGCCCCGGAGCGGGCGCCGCTAGTTAAGCTGCACCCAAAGCCGTTCTCGCGGGCACCCACGACAAGGTTTCCCCTTCCCATCAGTACCACCCGCTACATCTTAAGCTGGGCCAAACACTGGCCGAGTTTACGGTAATAGGATGATCCGCTTCCCTGACCCACGCTAACGTCATCCCAGCCTGCCTGGCGGGACCCATTCTAAACTAACTCGACTCTAGACAGGACTATCAGGCCCTCGCGATGCAAGTCCCCTCACCTTACAACAACCGACTTTGGTGGGTACCGGCCAGCAGGAACTCCCCATCGAGCAGGGGTACCCCGCCACGCAAGCCCCCGCGAGTGTCCCTAAGGTGGCACGCGCAGTCCGCACGTCATCTCTATCATGGCTGAGCACATCAGACCAGCCGCCAACCGCAACCGTCCTCTTTCGCAGAGCTTTGAGCAGAACCAGCGTCCAAGACACCTGATGTTTCCTTGACCGACGAGGGAGAACCCCTCGTCGGCGGCCAGTATGGAGCTCTTCGCCTACTCTACCATCGAGTCAGGCGAGGCATTCCCAATATAATAAAAATAGAGCATATCGGCAAACTTCCCTGGACGGCCTCCTACATTCCGGCACTACACAGAGACGCGAGGTGCCTGCCCGACCCAAGCCCACCGCAGCACGCAGGAACCCGGTGACGGACCCACACCCGCCGTCCCCACCTGACAGTCACTCCAAGGAGCCCGACTCTGCCTTAGACGACACGCAATCATAAGGAGCCTGTCTTCACTCTGCGATCGGCTGGGTACCCTCCAGGCCGATCAGCAGCTCGAAACCAGACTTCGGAGGAGCCGAACCGGGAACCAAGCGCCATTCTCGGGAGAACACGCTGCTCCCGCATCTGAGCAATGTGCAGGCTGCCCGCGATCGATCGATCGAGCGAGCGATGATCAACCTCTGATTATATGCACCCAAGTCCGTTGAACGCATTTTCATTCCACTGTCAGCGGTCAGATACCCCAGCCATGATAAGGTGACTGATCCTACATCGGCTCGCGGGTTAGGTCGAGGTTTTATGCCCCCTGCCCACTCGTCCGCCCAATCCAGTACCGCGGCGTTGTTGTAGTACTGCCGTTTCCTTTCATGAGCATCGCGAAAGCTCGTGGCCGCCGCGTCGGACACAATATGGACAACCATAACATGCATCCCACCGTTCCTCGATCGAACAACTAGATCGGGCTTACGGACACGGATCGGAGTGTTGATCCGAGGCTCGACCATCACGTCAGCATGAGCCTTTGCCGTAAGAGCAACAACACCGTCGAGCCGTTTCACCCAATTAAGGTGGGTTTCCGGACAGCCCCCGACACAACCAACGGGGCAGGGAGAGGTGCCGCACCCACGTATTCTGCGCTCAACCATGGGAATAGATTCAGGCTAAAACTCTTTATCATATATATATATATATATATATATATATATATATATATATATATATATATATATATATATATATATATATATATATATATATATATATATATATATATATTATAAATTCGTTTCTCATATCTAACTTTGCTGTTGAACTTCTGGAGGTGCTGGAGAAGGTGTTTTTTCAAATTCCTCTAGTCCTATGCTGCATACATAAGTCGGATGTATTGCCTGTCTTTCCGAAAAAAAATTCTCTTAAGTTCGTCATAAAAATCTGGCATTTTCATTCGGTTTTGTCCAGTGGTTGTTGCGTTCTGAATGTATTTTTTATAGTGTTGCTCCATGTTGCAAAATTTCTTCCTTCCTGTTCCCAGCTACTTGTAAAGTTATCAAAACTAGGGTCCTTTCAATTTAAGAAACAATGTAAAGGTTACAAAAGAAATGATTACTAAAACTAGATTATAATACAATTTCAAATTTAGTGTGTCAAAATGTATCATATTTTTTATTATTATTTTCTGTCCCCTCCTTAATTGATAAAAAAAAATCTGAAGATGCTTCAATTTTCAATATCATTTGCAAATGCTACTTTCTCCTACTAACCCCCCCCCCCCTCCACCAAACAAATTCGAAAACTTAATAACTTATTTTTTTTTTGAAAAACATTTAAATGTGTTTATTATTATTATTATTATTATTATTATTATTATTATTATTATTATTATTATTATTATTATTATTATTATTATTATTATTATTATTTTTTATTATTATATTTAAATAAAAATCCGAACTCTAGTTTACATATTCAATAACCGTCGCTCGAGAAAATTATTAAAAAGATAAGTAAATATTAAGGAAGGTTCTAGTCATTCTTGTATTACCAGCTAACTATAATTTTTTTTTTTTTTTTTTTTTTTTTTTTTGTGAAAAAAATTACACCACATTTTTATAAAACGTCTTAGCATTGTTTCATTTTTAACTATAAAATAGTCACACCTTATATGCATATTCCCTTACAATCCACAATTTAACTGATAAGCAGTTTTCTTTAATTTCTAAATAGTGACTCAATATTCGATCTATGAAATCCAAATCGCAATTATAAAGTGCATCAAGAAAAAGAAACGTTACAATTAGGAACTAGCTGGTTCAAAAGCACACATTTTTGTACCTCATGATCTCGGGAAATTTCTAGTATTAAAAAAGTTAATTTGAAATTTCGTGACGCAAATGTATTATGCAAAATTGAGAAATAGTTACTCTTGTCTTGAAGTACAAGATTGATTTGATAAGTGTGAGGTATAGGATCTATGTAAGCAGCTATTAAGTCTCCATAAGGACTTGTAAACTTTTCAGTATCCCCAGTTTTAGCAATCTGGAAAGCAACATTTGTTATATAATTTGACAAGGTAACAAAATTGCCATATTTAAAATGACTAATGATACATCCCAACAGTTGTAAAAATGCATTATTCCATCTTGTTTGTCTCGTCATTTTCTTTAAAGTTTCAAATATTACTTAAAAGTAGTGTGGAAAATGTTTTTCATTTACTTGAGAAATAAAATATAAAATTACATTTGTTGTATCATAAAAAATTTCCCTATCCTTTTGAAATACAAAACTCAAAAAGTTATCTTTTAAAGGAGTGTTCGATAAGAAGTTATCATATATATAAATTGAACTGCCAATTCATTCCCCCTAGATATAGCCCAATTAAATATAAATTCTATATATTTCCTATCCTTAAAGGAAAATAGTGTTCTTAAATTTATTAGTTTTTCTCAAACCAGCTCCAAAAAGTGATTGCAATGCAAGAGTTTTGGAGGTTTATGCAATCGTTGTTCAAATGCCGCTCACGAAGTTGCTGAAAACAGTTTGACCATTTTTTCCGGAGAAATACCTGCAAGCAAATTCAAATTTGAAAAACACAGAGAGGTCGGATCTATTTAAGTTTTAAAATTATTCCTCGGGTGTTTATCATTCCTTGAGAATTAAAAACCAGGTTATTCAAAAATAAAGATTGATCACCGAAACAAACAACGCTCTTGTTAAGTAAATCAAATATTTCCCCTTCTACTACAAAAACCATGGGCTCCACATAAGTTTTTAAGATTTCATGATAAATCAGAGACCTAGTTTCCTGTATTACTTTTTGTTCAATTGTATCAACAAGTGATTTGTCTTTTATATCAAACGGTAGTTTTACAATCAATATGTTGGATATCACTACTGGATTATAAAACACTTTGCCAATGACAGTAGCCATGGACAGGTACTCCAGATCGATTATTTTTGTTCCTATAACATTATTTTGAACCAAGCTATATCGCAGAAATGGAAATTTTTTGGCTCGAGGTTTCATTTTCAATTTATTATATTAACATTTACTCCTGGAAACGAAGAATAATATTTAATTAATCGATAATACCTAACACTATATTTTTAAAACAGAAAAGCAAAAAATTGTAATGTGATTATATTCCTCTTCTAAAACCATTTCCTTGCAGACACGGATTTAAAAAAAAAAAAAACATAACTACAAATTAATAGAATAAATTTGCCTTCATAATTTTCAAGCATTGGCTGCTATTGAAGTTCAATTTCAGAATCTGGAAATGAAAAACAATTATAAATTTCAATTCGAGTGCGTATACAGGTATGTTACACAAAATGAAACACCTTACACAAAATGAAGCGGCGATTTTAGGTTTGGAATCTAATATTAGGGACAGAACCTAGACAGAATATACAGGATGGGCTATTTAGTACGCGCAGTTTAGGAAGAATAAATTTCAGAAAGTAAATATCATTCCCAAAATAAGAGGTTTTTGAAATAGTACAAGAACAAGGGCCTTGTAATGGTAACGTTATTTTATGTAAGGTAGAGAAAAAAACTCTCTGAAAACCAGAATGAAGCTAAAATAAAAACTGAACGAAAGAAATCACAGATCATGGGGTTGTAATGCATGTAATATTTGAATGTTCAATACGCGTGAGAGCTAGCACAACCTCTTCCTCTCGACTCTACCTACATGAGGACGATCAGTTTCTCACGAAAATCTTGAGGTACGTAGTTATGAACCTCGAATACCCTCTTGCGAGTAAGCAAGTAATCTCTCTTAAGGGCCGGATCAATAATCGGTGGCAGGAAGAAGTTCCATTCGTAAGATTTTAAGTAAGTACCGTCTGTTTCATTTCCTAAAAGTGTCAGCATAGTGGGTCCTCAATCAGTCTGTTCATTCCTTAGGATGCTAAGGTGATATGTGACTTGGCAACATGTAAAATCTTTCATTTCGAAGCTTTTAGCGGAAAGAGAAACTTCCGAATATTAGAATCTAGAGAGATTTCTAGTCGATAGTATTTTTAGCATGGAAAGCACTTTGAGGACCTGAGAATATATGTAATTTTCCTCGGAGTCAAGGGCTATTAGTTATTACCACGTTAGCGAGCAAAGAGAGAAGATATTGAAATGTGCTTCTATTCTCTTCTGAAGCAATTATTATTAACCATCACAGATTCCCTCTTTGAGGAGGAGGTGGGAAGGTATACGAATCCTCTAGTTCAAACAGATAGTCTACAGATCCAAGGAAGACGACAGCTTGTACACTTCAGTCATCGAATATACACCCATTGAGCAGAAATCATTACGATCATACAACAAAATCGGGTTTACAATTACTGAATATAAAAAATAATTGAAAATTTAGATCGAAAATTATCATCAAGATTCTCAAAGTTTTAATTTCTCAATTAGATTAGTCAATGAAGAGTTTAAGAGAGACCAAGAAGCTCAACAGAGCGAGCACATAAAATCAACTTCCACGGGCAGAGGCAGGACTGCAGAGCCGGCAAATTTTTTTCCGGCTCCGACTCGGGCTCCATCATTTTAAAATTACCCGCTCCGCTCCGGCTCCTACTCCAGCATTTTAAAATTACTCTGCTCCGCCTCCAGCATTATAAAATTGTTCGGCTCCGACTCCGGCTCCTGCTCCGGCTCCGACCTCTAGTTATAATTCCTTTTCCATTTACAAATATGAAATCATTAATTCTGTTAAAAAATTTTTATGGCTTGATGAAATTGAATGTTTGTTAACGACATCTTTATTAACTTAGAATTAAAAACTAGAAAATATTTTGATAGTAAATTTATGCCTATACAAAGAAATAACAGAAAAAGAAAATCACTCTCCTAAAATTTTATAATACAATTCCTTCTTCGAACGATTGAACTGCCTGAACATTTACGTTATAATAATTACAAAAAAAGTTTTTTTTTTATTTTTTTTAAAAAGGAAATATTATATTTTAGTTTCACCTTAAAGTTTAAAATATTTCCTCTTTGAAACTATGAGCTGCCTGAACGTATGCTAATTTAATTTATTTTAAAAACCATTTTTTTATTTAAAAAAAAATATTATGATTCACTTTCTTCCTAAATTTTTAAAATAATTTCTTTTTGAACTGCCTTAGAATATGCACCATAAAATTAAAACAAAACAATTTCTTAAAATAAAACTACTTCAATAAAATCCTCCTTTGCAGCGATCTCCTAAGATCCAATTTAATTACTTTTAAGCAAAAAATAAGCTCTCAATATTCACTTGATTAGAAGAAAAGCTGTAATTGTGTAAGCCGCAACTTGAAAATTTTAGGATTGTAGGGAAATCCTCTTTAATTAAAACTTTAATTTGGATTTCCGGTTGATTTTCTATATATTTCATTCTAATGCCTTTGGATTTCTAAATTTAATTTTAGAGGATTTTTACCTGGAAGATTGTCTATTTTTCAGTCGCTTTCTGCTAGGCTCCAATTGTTCAAATTTTACCTCTTCATCTGACAAGATACCACAAGGGAGGATTCCTGAAACTGCTGGACTATCTGACTCCGACCCAGATTTCTCGATAGTATTTTTCATCTTAAGTCCTAGTTCACAAAGAACATCCAGCTTTTAATATCAGATCTTCGGTTCTGAGGAAGACACTGGAAAGATTCTAAACAAAGATTGGCGACAAAAATATTTTTTATTTTTCAGTTAACATTCTTCCCTTCTTTCTATTGAATTTATGTAATTTGTTAAAACATTCTCTCTCTCTCTCTCTCTCTCTCTCTCTCTCTCTCTCTCTCCTCTCTCTCTCTCTCTCTCTCTCTCTCTCTCTCTCTCTCTCTCTCTCTCTTCTCTCTCTCTTCTCTCTCTCCCTCTCTCTCTCTCTTCTCTCTCTTCTTCTCTCTCTCTCTCTCTCTCTCTCTCTCTTCTCTCTCTCTCTCTCTCTCCTCTCTCTCTTCTCGATTTAATATATAATATACAAATATATTATTATATATATATATATATATATATATATATATATATATATATATATATATATATATATATATATATAGAAATTTTAGTATATATCTAAATATATATACATATATATAAAATTCTGCAGTCAAGACCTCTTGAAAAAATAAAAAAAAAAAAAAAAAAAATGACAAATGGGGGAAAAAAAAATGAACAAAAACACAAAGACCAAACAAAAAAAAAACAAAAAAAAAAAAAACCCAAAAAAACAAAAAAAAAAAAAAAAAACAAAAACAACTAACACCAAAAAAACAAGCAAAAAAAACACAACGACCCATAAAGCCTAAACGCCGTAAGATACAGACGACCGAATACATACAGCATCCTTGAATATTTTTGAGTGTTTCGATTTGTTCCACTAACTCATACGGAGAGAGAAGATTCAAGGAAGTTACCGAGCAAGCTCTCAATGGTCAATATGTCTTTTATTTATGCAAAAGCCCATTCGAACAATAAACAAATTCGACATCTTCTCCATCTTGTCTTTTATCTAAGATTAAAAACTTTTTCCAGCTCTAACGTTTAGACCTTCCATATAATATTGGGATGTCGCCAGTTGCTTTTGCTAAGTTTGTTTTCGCCTTGTTATAAGATTAACTGCCAATGAGAATATTGCGGAAGACAACACGCGCTTGCTAACATTAAAGTATGACACTCCAACACCTCATGTGTCTGAAATAGTTAATGCTCAATCGAAACATAGTGATATCAATAGTTGTATAAAGTTCATTCTGAAAGCAACTATTACTTCTACGTTTAATCATAAAATCAATATCAACAATTTGGAACCCATCATTTTACTGTTATTAATTGTCTTATTAATTTATTCAATCCGCTAACTGACATGTTTGAATGACAGCTATCCGTCACACTAAGCAGAGATCAATCAATTGCCTACTTATTATCGAATTCTTTTTAAAACACAATAAAACAGTTCTCGGAATATATTACTGAAATATGTTGCGATTTGGTATCTCTTACTGCTAACGTTATAGTAATAATGTTTTTATCTACGCCCACAAATCATAATAAATTAATAGCAAAATAACTTTAGCTTTTGCCTTGTGCAAGCATCCATTTTTAAATGCAAGAAAGCGTCCATTTAAGCAATATTTAAGTATATATCTTCTTATAACCGTTGCTCATGTGTCGATACGAACTGTATGTTAACTGATCATTTCCCCGCAGTTACATATCAAGTACCACTTCCAGTTTACGTAAAGATCAATGTCTCCACATTGAGGTGCACTATTAGCCGACATCCAACTGCGCTGCTTATATCGACAACAAATACACTATATAAGAAATGTATTCATTTAATATATGACGAGGGAACCAAGTTTCTGTCCATTAATACACAAATGCAAACAAGATAAAGCACTATCCTATCCACTTAGTAGTGGAGAGTCTCTTCGAGAAACACATAAAGGTTCATCCGTTGAATAGCTGTATTTTCTTTTTCACCCTTTCTTTTCTCTAGAACATTCTAGCTTATATGCTCTTGGCATGATGAAGCTTTCAACATGTACTCATTTAGCATAAGATTTTACTATAGAGGAATACAGCGTTATGATAAGTTATTGATGCTCAACCATGAGTGCAGACGTGAGTGTGCGTTTAATGGAAAACGTCATATATAAAAATTACTAAACATCGAACTGACTGATTCCATCCCATACTCACACCTGATCAGCTTAACTATATTCACATAAACGTATAAGAAAAAATAGAAGTAAACTTTTATCTTCAGAGAGAAATAAATGTTTCAAAAATTCAAAGTACACTAGAGACAACGGATAGTTTATATAATGGTGTTTAGTTGACACTTCATGATATTATATACAAAAAAATATATATACTTTTCAATATACTTATACACATAGTAGACCACACCTCAATTAGCGTCAATGCTCTAAATACGAACCTATTTACTCCTTAAGTTATCGTTCCACAACCCATAACAACTCACACACCATCACACTCTCACTCTTTGAGAACGAAACCACAATGAATACGTATATCCCACCAAAATAAGTCTCCTCCTCAATGGTCACTAATTACTCATCAATATATACTCTATCAGATAGCCACCAATATAAACCGGACGTGTTGCCCAGATCCTCACTAGTTACAATAAGCGTTCTCACAAGCTAAGTGGTGATATATAGGTGAATTCAGGTATTATAAAACAAGAACATTATTCCATTATTATAATTACACACACACAAATCAATTCATATAAATATATTCTAATCTAAATATATTTAAAATCCTAACTATCTATCTAACCTATCTAATATATACATATGCTTTTATATTAATTCTTACAATATATAAAATTTAAAACACTCAATTTTCAATATAAATAATAAATCACATTAATCCGTTCTCGTAATTCGAATTATCACATAAAAGTTAACCAAATATCATTATTTAAATTGCTATGGATATAAAAGATAAGTTCAATGGTTTTCTTTCTCATATAAAAATAAATATATTAACCATATCAATACTATAAATCATTCAACTCACTCGTATATATAGAATGAGTATCACCGAGAGATTACGTGATATTATACAATCCTCATATCTTCGAGAGAAGAATATTGCAAATATCTGCATGTCATACGTAAAGTATAGAGTCAGACATACGAGTTAAAAATAGATCAGATAAGATACACACTCAAGAAATAAACGTAGCGAATAATTTTTTTCAGTAGCTCATTCACCTTAAATTAGGCGTCTCTCACGCATAGTGTAATCTGTATTCGGCACCAGTTACTCACCACAAGTGCTTATGTAAGATGTATTCGTTGTAATCTAGCAGACTCGTATCTCATACTAGTATTTTACACAACAACACACAAATATATAACTCTAGGATCGGTACACTACCAAATGTCCTCTGTACACAACTCCACGGAATTTCACTAGTCTCATAAAAAATATAGCTGAGTTTTTTTTTTTTTAATAAACTTTGTTATAAAATGTAAAACAGAGTCACTCACACGCAGTCTACTCTAAGTTATTTGTCTCTCCAGAGTCTCGGTTATACATGCTATCGCAGTACGTGCCCATATTTGTGGCACCATCTCCAATTCTGGAGCTTATAGCACCCACTGGTGCTATCAAGAAATTTTTTTGTTCCAAAACAAATGCATATTACGTATGGTGGCTATACACAATCGGATGGTCCCTCAAATACTAGTGGTGCTCCCGATTCACACCCCCCCCACACGCTCCATCAAAAATATAGTTGGAACGATGCAGAGCTATGTCACCATGTAGCCGGCACCACTACATATAGCTAGAATTGATTCCTCTATATTTCAAATAGTAATGAGTATACCCTATTATTATTGACATTAGTTTATTAGCGTTCATATATAATCAAAAGATAAATAAAAATATATAAATAAATAAAATAAAAATGGAAATTATATATGGAAAATGATGAATTCAAAAAATATAATTATATGTGATCAAAAATTTGATATCACACCAACACGTAATAAATGAGGAAGTGTGCAATTGCGATGACCATTAACACCCACATATATACCTTAAATTCAATAATTATCTATCATCTATTAATCATTGTATACATTTTTATCACAACTCTTATCATAATCATCATTGAATTAGAAATAATAAAAGGTGTTAAATAATAAAACATTTTAAAAAAATAAATGTTTTTAGGACACAGTAAAATATAATTATATAAAATAATATAACATAAATAAAATAGTAGAAATATAAAAAAAGTTATAATGACACTCACCAAATACTAACCACACTACCAATGAGAATAGGTCCACAGTGATTCAATCCACACTTATAAGGTGAGAGAGAGTAATACATAAAATGAGAGAGCACACACTATATAATTAATATACACGAATTAGTAAAAACACTACTCATAATTATTATAACTTACGAATATTATTATATTTTTGTGTGCTTATTGCCTTACATATAGCCTCGCTGTTGCCAAAGTGAGCTTGAATAAAAAAAAAACGAAAAGCTGGTGATTAATTAAGGGTGCTCAAAACTTTGTGGGAGGAGACGTATTTTAAGGTATAATATAATAGGTGCCCAACGCAACCCGTCCACACGACGCTCAATATACCTGTCGTCAGATTTTTACTATAATACGTATATGTAGATACACATAATACTCCTAATAATAATATCTCACATTAATAACTCTTTGTCAATAAATTACTACCAACTCAGCCTATCAACCACATGATCCAGGTATAATATATATAGGTAATCCATTCTGCAAAAACTGGACAACACATTATTAAAGGTACACTTCCCTAAAGACTGTCTGCCAAAATAACGTATATATGAATTATTATTTTCGTTATCTATTTACAAATATTTTCTCCCGGTAGTATAATATTACAACTTGCATATGAAGTTACTGTTATATAAACCAACTATATTATTATATATTATATTAATATTTAATGGCCACTCACTGTCTTACCATGAATTAGGTGCCCCCTGATATTCTAAAATATAACCAACATATATCTTACATATAAAAATTACTGATATACATATTTTGAATTCAGCTTACACACTTGATAATGCAATAGGAAACCAATAAAAAAAAAAAAATTTAATAATTATTAATTTTAATAATAATAACTCAAAAAATAATGTTAATTATATATTAAATCAGTACGTTTTCACCAAATTACTTGGGAAAGCAAAAATTCTAACTAAATAAAGTTTTCTTTATATATAATTTTATTCAATACTGTAGGGGAAACTAAAAATAATGATGGTACAATTAATTATAAAAATAAAAAATATAAAAAATTAAAAGTTAAATTATTAAAGTTAAATTTAAAATAATTAAATAATTAATATGCATATTAGTTTATAGTCTTAGAGCGGCAAAAGCGTTTGGTACACAAAAAATTTATTTTAAACCATTCGCATCTAGTGAATATTAGCTCACAGTATACTTGTATGTGCAAGATAGATGACAGTCGATCTCCTCTCTGCGACGTTTAATGTTTCTGGCACTTCCGTCAATGCACACATATCTCGCGTGTGCGTTTGTTTATACTGATGTATGGACACTCTGTACATAAGAAAAATCAATGTGTGTGAGTATTGCATTGACATGTGTGAGCGATTATTCTGCTCACAAATAAATTGCGTATTTTCGACCGTAACAATGTGTAGCAATGTGAGAAGTGATTTCTCTCATCGCGTACACACTCGAGAATGCTCAAGTCGTTATTAATTGATTATCATATTATTTATATTATTATCAAAAATAACACTTCTTTTAACTTTTTTTCATTTAAAAAAATTTCCCTCAATAACTCTCTACAAAATTGATTCGACATTGATTTACTCGTTATTATGTAATGTGTTTATCTCATATAAGTCATTTTTGACGCTAGCGAATTTTATCACTACTATTGAATATTTTACATTACATTAGTACGATAGATAATCTAGCTCTTTATGTTTTTCATGAAATGTTATACGTTACATATTATTGTCACGTAACACTCATTATAAATATAATTAAACTATCTCCAGTCTATCAGATATCTCTAGATATAGTACACTAGAAATAATATACTATAGTATAATAAAATATACTATATCCATTGTTATTCAACTATATATTATTTATGTTAATAATTTAATATAAGTCTTTCATGTTTATTATGTAGTATTCATCAGTAAAATATATTATATTATATATATTATACATAAGGGTTCCTGTCTTTCCCACGCTTACGACCGTCACAGGTATAAGAACCTGGGGCAGCCTCTAATGAAAGAGAGTGTTGATAAAATGCGTTCTGACTAGTTAAGGCCTTATATGTATAATTACGAGAAATAGGGCTCACAAATCATATACCATCAGAAAAATATAATATATAATATTTACACTAATAGAAATAATTAAATAAAAACATATATATAGGCATATATATATAATTAATAATTAATATATATAAATATATTTAATAATATAGTATATATAATAATAATATATATATATAATATATAATATATATTATTAATATTATATATATTAATTTTAATATATATATATAGTATATATAAATATATTATATAATATTAAGTAAGATAGATCAAATGGATATTAGAAAACTATTTGTAAGTTATAATTAAAAGAATTAGTTATTTAAAAAAAAAATTTATTTTATAAACAATAGGAATATCAAATATATACAATTTTAAGCAGAAGGTATAGCTATTATATAAAATATCTACAATATAGAATAGTAGAAAAATGATATTATTAAATAATATTATAAATATTAATTTCCCATTGTTGGGTACAACGCAAATTTATCAACTACTGTTATTGAGGATAAATAATTATCTCATTAAAATAGTCTAAAAAACACAATATAATTTTTACTAGTGTTACACTTTCATTTATTTCATGGCTTCAGTCCGTTTATAACCTGTCGTTCTTCCATAGTACTTCGCAGCCAAGTTATCATTGTTATCCTTAGCAGGATACGAAAAGAGTGTTCTACATATGTACTGAGTGATGCAATGGTTGTGTAGCTGATACATATATAATAAATATATAGTATATATAAATAAGTTTAATTCATCTAAAGCTATACTTTTTCGTTCACGACGGAAAGGAAGTGAGTTCACAGTTACTCCTCATTATATAGAATATTTATATGAGTTAGAGACAACAAGATCTTTTATTTCTTCACTACTCAGTATTCATTTGTACCTTCATAAAATTATTATTATATATATATATTATATTAATATAATATATATATATATATATATGTACTCAAAAGTTCTATAAGCTCCTCTTCTATGCCTTCTAAGTTAGGTAAAAACTATATATAAAGAAGCTGATCTTTACCTTTATAACATCATCTAGTAATTGTTATAAGATATATAAAGTTAAGTGAGTCATTAGTTTGAAAATAGTTGATGTAAGATATATAGTCAATTGCATAAGAGTGTATTTTCAGTATAAAACCGTAAAGTTCAAAGAAGAATTATTAAAAATCCAGATCACGGAGTTATCATAGATCTTCTCCAGAACTCCTTAGCAGTTATGTTGCTAGGATGTGAGTATTGCTGTACGGTGTATTACTGATATACATACGCACAAAATATCACTCATGATAGTATATTCAGATTCATATATAAATTTAAGTCCCTCAGTTTGCTCTGGAGCCGTTTCATTAACTTTCTTTTATACACTACTCATACGTATTATGATTTTTTCTTCAACCTTTTCACGATGGCTTATACTTCATATAACACCTAATTTCACCCACAATATATATGTTTGAATAATGTGCTGAGCGAGGTTATGTACGTTATCCAAGGTCTTAGATTGGGATGATTGTAATATCATTTTAAAACTGGCTTCTAAACATTCGCAGAGTAATTTCTAGTGACGCTATATCTATTATATTGTCTATATAACCAACTTGAATGAGCAATAAGATCGAGATCCGCTCCAAACGGTATACATATAACAATTCATCGCTCCGAATAGCAAACTGAAAAGCTCAGCTCTATACTTATCTTGCTCAAACTTTCCTAAACTCGTCGTGCTCTCACTCGTACATAGAATATATATACATGGTTCAAGTGGGTACATAAATAATTAGGTATTCTCTCTATATGATGCCTATGTCTATCATTTACATTTTATTATTTGCGAAATATTAAGATGTCATCACTCTATAAAACTACTCGTGTGCATGTATGTAGCACTAGCTATAACAACCCTCACTCCTTGTGATACTGATGCCAGCTAGACTTGGTGTAAGGATTGTTTTGTCAATTAAATTTTTGTCGTGCCTCAAGAACGTATTCTCTATAAAATAACAAAGTTCGAAAGACTCAATAATGTCCTTATGTTTTCCACAGTGAGTTTATTATTTCGAGCTCAGGAGAAATCATTTCTGGTATGAGTGTTCAAATCTTCTACTTTTCAGTATCTTACTAGATGTTTTGGTGTTTACATGTGTACAAGCAGCTGAAGCACACTGATAAGACCGAATACACACAACTTCATTATATTTCGTGAATTACTCTTTTCACCACCTTATATTAATTATAGCTTTATGGCCACCTCCTTCTCTATTTGCCAAGACATTCGTATATAGGAACACCATCGAAATACTATACTATCACCAAGTCACCCACACATTATTCTCGGATTATTCCAGTTCTTCGGTCGTGACAAAATCTAGTCTCTCATATAGACTTTTGCATATAGGTATTTTTGCTATTCAAGCGCTTTATCAGTTATCTACACAAATGACTCAATATTAAAATTCTCTACTTTGAGACTATCATATCGGATTTCTTTATACTCAGAAATAGCGCAACACTATGAATTAATTGTTCCTTATCAGAAATATCAGCGGTTTCATCTGCTAGTAAAATATACGTGCGCGCTTCCTTTACCTTATTATAACGATTGTACTCATTTCCTTTATATATAGTAGTACTACATAATAGAGAATAATAAAATCTCATTCTGAATCTGACTTGATATTGGTAATATATATGTGATTTTTCTTTCTTCACCTTTTCAAAATTGGCTTTTCAATTAATTATTAATCTACCTCACAGGCATTATATTACGGTAAGCGGCACCAAATAATCTTGAACCACTCCCTCCATCATGATGACTTATTCTCACGAATCACACGGTAATCTGACTGACGTACAAGCAATAATTATCACACACGATAATTTTATTAGATGAGATAATATTTTATTTATTTTTTTACTTTCACTTATGAATTTTCTATAGAATGTCTGTAGTATTAATTTGTAGATGTCTACCTGCAATAATTACGTCCTGAGTTAGGAACACAATATCTTGAGGACACAGCTATTCAAACTAGCAGTTTTTATAATATCACACTCTACTCTGTTGTATATTAGAACCCTTTAACTCAATTAACCTGACTTTAATGAACATCTTTATTATTAGTGGAATGGTACTTTTAATGATTAAAATATTGATGTGATTTTTAAATCTGAACTAAAACTTTATTATTTGGTGAGGAAATAAAAATAAACAAAAATGTCAAAATGCTTCCCTTTATGGTAGATCATATATGTAAAGTAATGTCAGCCAAAGAGTGAAATATGTTCAATCAACCATTTCAATAAATTGAATTTCCTCTTTATAAGTTATGTGAGGGTTAACATCTTCCAGAAAGATTATAGGTCTTAGGTGGTAATCACAACCACTCTTTCAATGTAACATGTTTCTTTATTTCATCGAGTTCTCTCGAATCTTACAAATTGAATGTCCAAAACGTAGTCTTACGACGAATGTCATCATATTCCAGTCGACTGATATCATCCTACACTAGACACCACAGACTAAGCCTACCACGAAAGTCTGGAACCACATATCTATGTATACTCACGAAAATGTCTCCATGTGGTGCGGGATTCATTATTCATGCCAGGAAAATTATATGGTTCCTTCTTGTGTAGTCTAGTTGAATTATTGATATGTTCTTCGTTTTCACCATTACCATTTCCAATATTTATTTTTAGACCGTTATTTTCCTTTTTATATATTTTACTACTATAATCAATTTATTATATTCACTAACAATTATAATATTTTAGGATCTTAACAAATAAATATTACTAAATTATAATAATTATATATTAATATTATTTACCGTAAATATATAATATATATAAAATATTAGCGATTTTTGAAAACTATTAAAATATAATTATAAAAAAAAAAATAAACCTATTATATATATTTTTTTTTTACTAGATTTTAATGTGGTACAGTATTATGCAGAATCTACTCTCACCATAAAGTGGACAATGTAGAAAAGCATAATCAATCTCTCTTACAGCATTCACACGAAAAGATCGTTAACTATGAAAAAAATTAAAAGAATTATAAGAGCACATATAAATATCACGGACTAACTAGTAGATTCCTTTTGAATAGAAGAAAAATAAGTTCTTTTCCACAAGAATGTCAGTGAAACCTGTGATAAATTTGCGACTATAGGTCCTGTATATGATCTTATGTAGTGAATGTACAAAATTTGAATTCAACTCCATACTATATTGAAGAGAGTAAAAATGATGACACACAGAAGACATTCTCTTTACTTATATTATTAAAGATAAAAGCCATTTGTTTGTTGACTACCACTAAAATTTAAGACTTCATTTTCATGTTTTTCGTATTTTCTTTAGCATAGTAGTAAAAAGGGAGCGAGGTGGAGGTGGTTGAAGGGGTGGATTTTCTAAAGACTATGCTAATGATGTGTAATAAATACATGGATACTTAATTACTATTTTAACAAATTTCAAATACTGTAAATTACTGCATTAGAAAGAAATTATATTTTAAGTGGAATTACAAATCAAAACTACAAAGGTAGAATTATTTTACATTATGATTATATCGATATGGCTGGAATTTTAGAAATTAACAACACCTGAAGTCTTCTCTTTGTGTAGTGCTGCACAATTAAAAGAGGCTGAGAGAAATATAAAACATGATGTTAAGAGAATATGTATTCTCGTTATACTGACACATTTGAGATTAGATTAGAAGTTATAGAAAGACGATTTGCTATATATCAGTGCTCTTTTCCTAAAAATACTCCAAATAGTTATGTCGTACTAAATGCTTTATCTCATAATTAGCTAAATATATTTGGATAAAACCAAAAACTTTAAAGAATTTGATATATATTATAATATATATATATATATTATATTAATATATTATATATTAATATAATTTAACACATTTAAATAGTATACACTATTTAACATGATATATATATATATATATATATATATATATATATATATCAATAATTAATATATATTATATATCGTAAAACGTACTTTAAAAACCAAAAATGTGAGTTTTATGAATCACTAATATAATAATTTTCACGCAGGTATGACTCTTAAGAGTATTAAACATACTTCTTAGGGGGTGAGGCAGCTGCTACCTCTCACACTCACTGAGGATACGATCGACCCAAGTATATATATATTTAATATATATAATATATATATATATATTAATAACAAAGTTATAATCAATAATAGATGTCTGAGTATAATATAAAAAACATAAACGTCAATGCAAACTCACGTATATCCAGTTATATAATATATGTATACGTATGCAGGATAAGTCGTATAGTAGATACGTAAATTAACTTACTTACCATAGACGTTCGCAATGATGTATGTGGTACTGCTCACTTGTTATCACGTCTACTGGTAAGAGCTGTAATACTATTCAGTGGTCAAGGTCAACCGTATTCACTGCAATTCTAAGTGACACTCACTCTCACTGTCAACAATTTTCACGCTCCAATCTCGCGAGAGTCACAAGGACGGTAAAGCGACTACACTGACCTCCATACATGTTATAAGAGGTGTGAGGAATTTGCGATGCTCGTCTATAGAAATTTAATAATATTGAGAAAAAATGTTATGTGTGAGAATGTCACTCAAGTTATGCGGAATGTACGCCTTAATATATCTATTATACTCACACACGTACTAAATTTTATACGAAATTGTTGTATTAAGCAGTTGGAATAAATGTTTTGTACCAAATATTTATTTTAAGTCCACAAATTTTTATACACGTTGGCCATTCTTTTACACACAGGGCACCGAAAAAATTTTTTTTTTTTTTTGTTTTTTTTTTTAGTCTAATAGGATCATGTTTTAAACAGGTTTCTTATTTATTATTTCTAATGTTTAAATTTTATTAATCATAATATTATATAAATGTAATCAATTATTGTATAGATGTTTACTATTATCGACCGATTATCTCAATATCTCACGATAATATTTATAGTTCTCGATTGTTCACTTATAAAGTTATTTATCTCAGTATATGTTATAAGCATTTATTGCGTTATAGCTATAACCTCAATCATTTTTTTCTTATAATAGCAGACGTATATTATAATTAAGGTCTCAGATTATTTATAGATTTGGCATAGTTTTTCTTCCAAATATCGTATAAGACTCGAGTTATCTTGTAGTTTCATTTTTCTCACTCTGAGTATGAAATAATATTCAATAATGAATACATGTCTCACTCTAAGTTTTGAGTGTTATGTTACATTTTACAGCACTTTATGAACCTATAAAAGTTCTTATTTAATATTCAAATTAATTAGGATTTTTATAGCGTTATAGTATGATTTATATATTATATATTATATATATATAATATATATATAATATATATATAATATATATAATAATATTTAATATATAATATTAATATATATATATATTATAATATAATATATATATTATATAATTATATAATTATATATATAATATATATATATTATAATTATTATATATTATATAATATAATATTATATATATATATATAATATATATATATAATAACATATATATAAAAGTTTAAATAAAAAAACATAATACATTTTTGATACAATGATCATTTCGTTGTCAGGGATAATAATACATAAACAGCAGGCGCCAGATAAATTACATCTACTAAATAAGTATTACGGAATTTTTGATTGTTGTTTAAGTAAATGAAGGCTTGATCTATTTCGTTGTCAGCAGTTCTCAGAATAATACATATAATTAATATATTTTTCGGAAAGATAATAATTATTTTCATTGAAAAGAACATTAAATAAAACATTATTTTTACTCAGATTACACGAGCATGACGGCACACATTACACGAGCCATATGAAGGGGGAGTTTCAATTCATGACTTTGAACGGCCGTAAGAACGAAAAAGAGACATTCAGTCTACGGAAAATGTATTATAACATTACGTAAGAGGATAACTTTAACATTTTAGATTTAAATTACCCTAATATCGCTAGCCATAACCACTAATGTCTCTCATATCTCTGTGAAAACGCAAAATAATTGACAAAATGTCAACAGATGAGAGGCACACTGAAGCAATTTTCTAACCTAACCTAACTCTTAATACCTCGTTTTGAAAGAAATTCCTGACCACACATATATTAAATCTCACACCTAAAAACACATCTACATTCACTATCATTAACTATATAGTTATAATTATTATCAATAGGTATATACATTGATGCTACATTTTAGCTCTAGATTTTATATATTTATATCACTAGATAGGTACGAGTTTCAGAGATCTTAGAATACATTTGAGAGTTATAAATATCACAGTATTTTTTTTATTATAATTACTGAGAACGTGCGTATATTATATACTTGCAAATATGAACTTTCGGGGTATATTAATAGTTAAAATAAGTAAATTAAAACACTATTTTATAATTAGGAATTACAATTGTTTGTACGTGAGAATAAAATTATTATAGGTGTAAAATTGCATAATATCATGTGTATCAATGTGTTTTTTTGAGTTTCAATATTGTTGTCCACTCTGAGTTTAACGTATTATCGTATATTATATAGTATATAAAAACTTTACTCGCTACTCAGATCAGTGCTGTTTCAATTTTGAGATCGATGCGTATGATTATTTTATTGATATTTATATATATCTAGAGTATTAGCTCATAATTTCATGACACCAAATGGTTCACCACCATTAAATTTCAGCATAATTGTATTGTACAGTCCTAACATAATAATGATTAATAAAATTTAATATAACTATGATATATGAAAACCACGTGGTTGTACTTAAACAAGTATATATATATATATTAATATATATATATATATATATATATATTATATATATATATATTAATAATATATATATTAATATATATGATAATATATATTATATAATATATTATATATAATATATATATATATATATAATATATATATATATATATATTATATTTAATATATATTTTTATATATTAATTAATCAATGGCATAATTTGAGTTAAGAAACTATGTTATATACAGAGGGACTATGTGAGATAGATATAGTAAAGATCACTCAATCATAGTGAATAGTGTGACGTAAAAACCAAGATACTACTCCTAGGATATTTCACTGTATCCCACACACAAACACACACTGCAGGAGAACCCTACTAGGGATATAATAATGAGTAAATTAGTTAATTAGTGTCCTGGTTATACGGTGGCCACTCACGGATTAGAGCTCCTAGCGGTTAAGGTATTATACGATTAGAATATAGTGGCACGGCTGTAATAGGATTAGGAGTATACTCTCTGTTCGATGCATAGTCTACAGTACCATCTCTCTACTAAACTTGTATAAATTAATATATAAATATATATATATTATTATATATAATTATTATAATATAATATATAATATATTATATATAATATATATATTTAATATATAGTATATATTATAAATATATATTAATATTATATTATATATTATAATATATATAATATTATAATAAATATATATAATATTATTTTATATATTAATATAATATTATTAATATATAATATATATTATATTATATATATTTATATATTATATATTAAATTTATATATTATATATATTAGTATTATATATATATATATATATTATATATTATATATATATATAATATATATATATATATATTAATTAATATATATATATTAATAATAGTATTATATATAATATTAAATATATATATATATTATTAATATATATATATAAGTAATATATATTATTATTATTTAGTTATAGTAGTAGAATTGCGCGTGTGTTAATTGCTCAGTAAGATAGAGCTCACTGTGTAAGAGTGCAAGTGTGTGTCTTTAAGCTATAGAAACATATCTAAGGATTGGAGTGATCTTCTCAATTAGATATATATATATAATACTATACTAATGTTCTGTGTATGATATATATATATATATATATTATATAATGTATAGATATATTGATTGTGAGGCGCTAGTCAGTAGTAGAAATAATTATTATATGTGAATGAATATCTGGCTGTATATATATAATATATATATTAATAATATATATAATATATATATAGTGAGTCTATATGAGCAATGTGAGTGATAAATACCTTGATATACCTTAAGATTTAGGTAGATAGAGCGCTCGTCGCACGGCCTGGCGAGTGTATTACAACCCGCTATTGTCTCTTTTGACTTCTTCAAACAGCAGATGTTTTCTGTTCGAGCTACGCTCGTGCCTACCACCCCTCAGTCTCACACACTTCGATATAATTTTACACTGAGACATCGGCTCCCTGAGCCCTCCCCTTCACACCACGGTTTCGACTTTCTAACAGAGAACCCCAGACCAGCATTCCTGCCTCGCACCTCAACTCTCAGCTATCCAATGTTCCACCTCCCTAACACACTATAAACGATACGCTCCCGCACATCCTCTCTCTCTAAAGTATCTCTTATATCTCTCTCAATCACACACTTATCGACACACTCTAACAGAGAATCCCTCCGGCACTCTACGTCCATGTGACTCCACTCTCTCTATAACTAGAATATTTCAGGCTGCGCGGCTCCAACCCAATAAAACCATGACCGCTCCTACACTCGGCTCCTGACTCCGGTTACTACTCCGCATAGACTTGGGCAGAGATTAGCATTACTCCGGCTATTCCTAAGTAATTGACACAGCTTCAGCACCATATCACTTCGAGTTAGATGTTGGAAAGATAACCTACGATTGTGATATATAATTATAACAGACACTCATATATAAGTATAATTAGTTACATTTTTATAAAATTAGTGACTAGGCTAATAGTAGGAGGTTTTTACGTATAATAACTTCCCATACGTTTTAATTTGGATTATTTACAAATCGTATATTCAAACTATTTGCAAAAACCACGTTGTAGAGAAAAGGTTAGGAAAGCTAACATAGTTAAATTAGTAAGTAGTAGTCTGATTGTTATAGGTCTCACACTTACAATCAAGATTTATATGACCTTAATATAGCACCTACCATTGCCCCAGTTCCGGGGAACAAGAGCAACTGACTATATTAATATATAATATATATATATATATATATAATATATATATATATTTATATATGACCTTTTCTCATGTTTTACACAATAATGGTCTCACAGAAAATATCCAAAAAAGTGTAGTGAGTTTTTTATATTTTAATAATATATTGCTATATACTTAATATTGATATACTCACAACAATGATATCTCACTAAGTGGTATATAATCAGGATACAATGATATAATATAAGTAGTGACACGACGCTCACAAGAGTTACGTATGTATGAGGCGGATACACGTAAACTTTTAGGGTAGTAAATTTCATCTCTATATCTCTCTTGATAGAGCTAATGGGCTAGTTAATGAGCTGTCAAGATATGTTTATTTATAAATACTACGGTAAACCGCCTCTCTGAGGATTCATTAGGGATGGCCAGGAGCGTGTGTTCTCTCGGGTGTTTCATTCTTCTCGCTCAATCCTTAATATTACTATCGTTACACCTTTCTCACTTTGAGACTGTTGAGGATAATTGAGTATTTATTATAGTTTAATATGTATTTCACTCCAATAGAGAGGTGATGGTCTCACCCAAATTATGGATTTGAGGTCTCCCCACTCATGGTTTTTCTGAGCATCGGTGTTATGTTTAGAATATTATATTTATATGAGTGGAAAGTTGATAAAAGGATTGAAAGCAAAAGGTAATAATTGTGTAAAGTTAGCGAAGCGGTATATGCTATTATCTCTTATTCACGTTCTTTCATGACTCATTTTTTTTTTTTTTTATAATATCCATGGGAATGTGGAATCTGTGAGATCTCGGCTATCCTCAGCACTACATATTTTGTATTATTATATTATACACGCTCTGTGGTGATATGTATACATTTTTGTAGATTTTTTTATGTGGTTTATAAGACTTGTCTATTTACTTTAATATTATGTGTGGTTTAGTTAAGAAAATTCACTGCGCAAGGTGCACGTTAGATTGTGTATAGTAGCTTAGATCACCACGTTTGTACTTCCTCTAAGGACTGTGCAGCTCTCTCCCCTGCTTTATCGTCTTAAGCGTACGCGTATTTTTTTCGGTCAGTTATTCCAGATTATCGTTCGTCGTTGTCGTCATGTTGTGAGTTGTTTCCTAGCAGCACGCAGACTTTATCTCTCGAAATTTGGTGCGCAGAGATAACGACGACATACGAATCTCACAAAGCGTGTGTGGTAATAGATTAGTGTGATGAACCTCTCTAACAAATAATCTAAAAAACACGACAAAGATGAAAAGGCCAAAGAGATTAGTTAGATAGAATTTAACATCTATATCGAAGTTATCTTGGTATATGTTATATAGCGTAGAGATTAAAATATTTATTATTTAATACAAAAGAATTAACAACGAACATCGGTTTTTTTTCAAGGAGCTGGTATTTTATTTTTTTTTACGAGGAAAAGCACTGCAGTGTTTTTTTTTATTTTTTTTTTATACAACTTTTTTAGATTTGTTTTCTTTATTAATTTCTCTGAGATCCACAGTAAATTTTCAAAATAACCTTTCACTATCTATATAATAAAAATTACTGTTATATATATTAGATATATTATAATATAATTATAGTATATATATATATAATATATATTATATATAATATTTATTATATATATTATTATATATATATATATATATATATATATATATATATAATATATATATATATAATTATATTATATACGTAAAAATATATATATGTATTATATATAGTATAGGTATATATATAAATGGACAACTAAAAGAATAGATATATGGACACAGACTTTGTATATTTTATGAAATTAATATATATATAATATAATATATATATATATATATATATATAGTATATATATAAATTTTATATAAAATGTGTTATACAATATATTTATAAACATATTACATATATATATAAAAGAAAATAAATTTTATATAAATATATATATTATAATATATAACGGTATATATATATATATTATATATATATATTATATATTAATATAGGTATATATATAAATATTATATATTATGTAATCATATCTAAAAATTCTAAGAAATTTAAATATTTGTAAAAGTAATCATTCGTAAAACTGCCCCAAAACTGGATTACATGGACATACTACTGCAGAAAAGCTGCCTCTATCAGCTCCTGATTTATCACTCACTAGTAAACTTATCCTCCTACATCTCAAGAAGTAATATAGCAGAAGGTGAATTTCTAAATAATAACAAATAAATTAAGATTTTATTTCAATATAAATACCTCATATATAAGTCTCTATAATAAATTAAAACCGATAAAAAAACTTTTTCATTTACTAAATTGAATCAATCCGGCTCTCTCACACCGAATACAGTTATAGTTATGAACTAAGCCTTGGTTTGAAAAATGTGGTGATAAGGCGAGCACCAATTCAACGTATGAGATTTAATACTCTTTCTTTTCTGATAAAAAGAATTAACAGTCCAAATGAAGTTTGTATATCACCAATATCGACAGTGTTTCACTCATCGTCGTCTCCGTCTTTCCGAATTACGGAACAAAAATGTTCCACCTAATCCATTAGGAATTGACACAAAGAGTCACAATAATATTTTCAGAGCCAAATGACACATTATTATACGTAAGAATACATTCTCTATTTGGTTGTTAACTCTCTATCAAAGTTTTCCTATTGAGAAAACTATCATCAGAGATATTGTACATATTACTACATTTACTCAACATAGAGTGTGCATTAGCTCTTAAGAGGAAGGATCTCAGATATACTAAGCTATGTGAATGTTATCGTATTTAAGCTCTCTATTTAACGACAAGGAAGAAAACTCTATACGGATTTAGTGAGGAGGTTAATTCTAATTATCTCTCTAATAATCTATTATCATATGTGTTCAAGATCAATAGTCAGTCAGTGTTATCGAATACAACCCATAACTGTCAGGGTACAAACGAATAATGATATAAGTATAGGAGATCTCTTAGGTAATATTAACATTAACACAAACTTACCTACTATATTTTTGTACCTATCATTAATATATAATATATATATATATATATATTATATAATATATATATATATATATTAATATATATATATATTATATATAATATAATATATAAATATATATTTATAATATTAATATATATATATATATATATATATTTAATATATTTATATAATATATATATATTAATATATATATATATATATATAATATATATATTTTAATATATATTATAAATTATTTATAATATATATAATATATTATTAATATAAATTATATATATTAATATATATATATTATATATATTATATAATATATAGTAATATATATATAAATATATATATATATATATATATATATTATTATATATTAATATAATATATATTATATATTAAATAATATATAAATTAGTACAAATATTTTAACTGCTTCGAAAATCAGTAATACTATTACACTCAAATCCCTGTAATGTTAAAATTTATATATAAGTAAATTTTTATATTCACTAATTATATTAATCATTATATATATATAATATATATATTAATATATATTATTAATATATGATATATATATATATATATATTATATATATATATATATATATAATATATATATATATAATAATATATTATATTATATATATTATATATTATTATATATTTAATAGTAGCATAAATTTAACTATCTCATATAGCTCATTAATATAATCCTACAAGTTTCTATGATATATGGAAAATATATAAGAGAGCTAAACTACGATTTTGTCAAAAAACACTACTTCCGTGCTAGAAATAAAATTCTCATAGAAATATACAATCCTCCCTCTCTCTGAGAGATATTATTTTTATATTATATTATACTATATTAACTGCCTATTAATTTTAATTTGGCGTTTTGAATAGTTATTTAAATATTATTACATATGATAATTCTAACACCTTCAAATGTATATTTTTCTTGTAGCTCACATTTAAACTTTGGTCGTAGAAGTAAATACATTTACAAACAATATTATTCTTTAATCTCACAAACTCAGTTATTTCACTATAATTGATCATTCTTTGATTTGAGATCTCATCTATATTATACGTGTCTCTGAAATTGCATACATAGAACTCTAAACTTTTATCGTGAGACAGATTATAATAGCTAGTCATTATAATCTCTTCATTCAGTCACACATAGAGAAGTTTTAAAGAGATATTCATAAAATATAAACGACTCTCGAGCTGAGTGAATCTGCCACGCAATCGAAGAAACCAAAATCAAAAATGCCTATATAACTCGAAATACAAATTAGATTTATGGGCAATAATTTATCAACGATGACAAGAGCACTCGAGACTACGAGAATAGAGGTAAGATATTGTATTGATAGATTAAGTATATTTTCGGTATATTACTGTAACTCAACATTTCCACAGAAAGCACTGGACTCAAGTTGTTAGTTCGTGAGCTTATAACTTACTCCTCACACAAGATCTCTCAATATATTTTAACAATTATATTTTAATTTATATTTACTTTAATTTTAAGTCTCAATTTAGAAGGTGTATAAGTGTTAATCAAAAGTTTAACGCTGATGGTTCGATCTAAGCACCCCAAAATGATTATATTAAATATATATATATATGAAATTACAAACTTGTTAAATTAAAAATATTCTTAAAGGAAAAAAGAGGTTCAAAAACTTAAGACAAATTACTATGTAATTAGAAATGAAATATGTTTGAAGGATTTACTCACCTACAATTGTATAATATTTCAAGTGCAATCTTATCCGTATTTATGTGCTTATAAATGGAAATATTTATATTATTTAGATATCTTCGTATCAACTACCAAATTTTTTTGATATAGGATAGTAGGATATATATAAAGATCATAGCAATTTGGAGGTATGAATATGTTATAACAAGACCTATATAGGATTAGCATAAGTACAGTATATAACTAGATATGAATGTGTTGTATAGAATATCTCGATGGCACTCACCTTGATATAGCGTCATATTCATTGAATAAATCAACAGAGAGGGTCAATTATTTTGAGAAAATACAAACTTCTCAAAATCCAGTAAAAAGTCTTTCAGATTAGTATGCATGGATGTGAAATTAGCGAAACAACCTATGCATGTGTGCCATATACATAATAACCAGAAATTTCAATATAAGCACCGTAAAGTAAGTAGGGGCAAATGTAGTTAACTTTTTCCTCCATAATGCGCATAATTTATATAATGGCCATAGTATCCAACCAAACTTGGTGTATGTATAATTGTTTGTATTGTATGTTGCGTGTGAGAGCGTTTTTACCACATGTTGAATTTAAATATGTTTCGAAATTATGTGGAAATAGTTCATTAAGCACATAGTTTTCTAGGAGAAATAACAGCTTCTAGTACATATCCAACGGGAGCGAGCAAATTAAAGTAGCCTATTGAGATTGCGTTGTATAAAAGTAATTATTATATATATATATATAGTATATAGTTATAGTATATATATAGTGATATATTAATATACTTAATATAATAGTATATGGTATATAATATATATAATATATATAGTTAATTAGGTACGTTGGTGATAGTATTGATATAGTAATATTAGGAGGTATAGATAGTATATATAAGTAAATAATATATATATATAGAGGAGTAGATATAGTATATATACTTCAAGTAATATTGAATATATAGCTAATAAGCTTATATATAATATAGAATATATTATATATAATACTTATAGCTATGTTAAAATTTAAATTTTTTATATAGAAATTAGTATATAGTATTAGTATATAGAAGAGAGAGTAGAATTGTGATGTGATGAGAGGAGAGGAAGGAAGAGAGAGAGAGAGAGAGAGAGAGAGATAAAGTGAGAATGTGGTGTGGGGTGTGTGGCTGTGAGTTTAAACTTAATTGCATAAGATATGTTCCTTAACAAGGGCTGCTACTCTTATGAATGGACTTCGAATAGGTGAGGAAGGCTGTTAGAGAACAGTGCTCCAAAACTTCTAAACTCGTGGATTCACTATTACTGTTTACAGATGGATAATTTTTGGCGCACTTAATAATATATATATATATTATACGACATAATAATAATGTATATATATATATATAATATATATAAGAGTATATATTATATATATAGTATATATATTATATATATATATATATATTAATGATATATATAATATATATACTAATAATATATATATATATTATATATATATATAATATAGATATATATATGTAATTA
>JABUQX010064352.1:55000-72207 GCA_015478945.1 Trachelipus rathkii | reverse complement strand
ATATATATATCTATATATCATATGTATATATAATATATATTATATAATATTTATAATAATATATATTATAATATAATATATATATATATATATATTATATATTATATATATATAATATATATATATATATATATATATATAATATATTGTATATATATATTATAATATATATATATATATATATATATATTTATAATATATGATTAATATTGCATATTATCGCAATTAGAAGATGGTAAATACAAGAAAGAACATATATCTGGAGAAATAAACGAAAATTATGCCTTCTTGGGACTTGAACACGCCTGTTACGAATGAGCAATATACCCGCATTTGCTATACATAGGGTTGGAGGATAGCTCAGTTGTATAGCATGGGTATATGTCCTCATTCGTAACAGGCGGTGGATTCAATCCCAGAGAAGGGCAGTATTTACCTTTACTTCCCCATTATATATATATAATTTATATTATAATATATATTATAATATAATATATATATTATATATAAATATATATATATATATATAATATATATATATATATATAATATATAACAACCTGGGAAACAACCATTTCGTTGTTCTTAGATCTGTGACATTGTTTTGACTAAACTTAATTGGCCTCTAGAATTCTGGAAAAGTAACCAGTTTTTGGTCTTCAACGTCAACATTTTAAGCTATAGCGTAATACACTCTTTTTGTCTCAAATGTCATACAAAATGTGATATAAAGGAAGATAAAGGGAAAAACTTACCAAAATATCACTGTTCACAAATAGTTTATATTCATACAAAAGTATACAATATCGTTACTGCAAGCTAAATTTGATCAGATCGGTAACATAATAATTAAGCATAAAAATCTTTCGCTTCAGGCTTTCCTGGATGTTTAATCTGTAGATATTCTACGCTATTCATGCCTCCAACAATAGTCAGCATCATATGTACACCCATTTACCTTGATACCCGTGCCTCATCCCTTCAAATTTGGTGGAATCACTACCCTTGCTCTCATTGACTGCAAAAGATTTTCGGGAGTTAGCCAATATGGTATGTAAAAAATGCAATTTGATGCTTATGTTGCAACCAAGCATTTTGAAGCTCTCCATGAGTTGCTTGGACAATTCGGTGTAATATCTGTTGTCGGGGTATTTCCAAGAACGTCTTTTGACAATGTTTCTCGAATGTACAAGCATTCTTTGAAAGTTCTGTCATTGTCCTGAAATTGCTCATTTTTTAGGAGCACCGAATAGTGGACCATCAAACAAAACCGGTCTTTATCTTTTCAAATGACAGGCTAGGAACGAAATGAGATACTTTAAACAGATCTCCTTCTTGTTTGCAAAGCTTTAACAAATCGTTTCATGAGACTGAGTTTTATATGCAGAGGTTGAAATATTATGTTCTTTCTGTCAACAAAGGGCTGATGTAGAATGTTTGGACCACCAGGCTTCAGGTCAGATCTTGGGTGACGATTCGACTGCACCCAGTGCTTCTCAGGAGCTATGCGTCCAACAATACACAAAAAATGGTACTTGGTGTAATCGAGTTGGGAGTGGGGGGGGGAGTTCCGAGGGTGTTTGAGTGTTGCTGCCGCAAGGAGGAGCAGACCATTTTAAGGTCAACACAGATGATCCATTGGTATGTGATATGGCAACTTTTCAATGACTCTCTTTCATGTCTTCATATACATCGTCACGCAAGCCAAACAACTGAAGGCCATCTGGGGACTAGAACCAAATAAAATTTTCATTGTGGAGGAGGACACACTTCAAGCTCCGCTTGAACTATCGATGAACAATTGCCATTCAGTTGCGTTATAGGCTTAAATTCCCAACTCTTCAATTAAACCAAGTACGTTATGGCAAGATACACAATGCTAATACATCACTTTGAAAGTTTGCAGAATGCATTTTCTCTTGATCGAAAGAGGATACCTTAGCTCCTTTTTCAAAGCAAGTTTTTTGTGCAGGTCTTGAATGCTACAACAGCTTCTTGAAGCTTTTTTGCGATAGCCCAAATCTGTGCCAAAATAATTTCAACTTCCAAGCTGAGTCCAAATCCTTACGAATAGGAATCATCTCAATTTCAATTATCGACTCTTGGAGGCACTTGATGTTTTTTTTTTTTTTTTTTTTTTTTTTTTTCTCATTCAGACCCGATCCTGAGTATTTCACAAGTGGGCTAATTCTTATGAAACTGCATTGAAGGATCTCAGACTGAAAATGAGGCACTGGGCGGTATAGCTGATGGCATAAACTGGAAACTCATATTTTACATTTATTTTTCTTGTTATATCCTGACGTTATTACTATACAAAAGTAACAATCACTTGAGTGATCTCAGGGCTCTCGCCAAATCATAGGTATACCAAATGGAAATTTCTCACTTTTTCCCTTCGTCCACATCTGTAAACCCTCGACTCACTGCTTGCACACTTTGTGTGGGGCCTATGATTTATCTTGATCAAAAATCTTCACTTTAAAATATGCAAGGTTTCAGTTATTATATAAATAAAACTAAACACGGTAACCTTGTATACAAACAAGAACTCGGACTCAATGTCGGAATGCGCTACACCATATCACAGCGGCAAACAACCTCCCACTATAGTATCTCAGGCGTAACTGAACTAGTCTTGACACTCCGCTGGTCTTCCTTAACTATAACGTCATTCCACCGTTCTATACTATATAATATATATATATATATATATATATATATATATTATATATATGATATATATATTTTATAATATATTATATATAATATAATATATATATATAATGTATACATAATATAATATATATACTATATATATATTATATATTATTATTATATATATATATATATATAATATATATATATATTATATATACTATTAGTATATATATATATATAATATATATATTATATTATATATATTATATTATATACTACTTATATTATATATATATATATATATATATATTTTATATTATATATTAGTATATATGAGAAAAGAGAGAAGGGAGAGAGAGAGAGAGAGAGGAGATGAGTATGAGAGAAAGAGAGGAGAGGTGGTCACATTCACATAAGGTGTAGAGAAAAAACCTGAACGTGCTAGAGAAATAACTACAGATTTGGAAATCATCAGGCATATTAACGCTAAAAAGAGCGGAAAATTGAATCAACAACAAAAAAAAGCTTACAAGATTGTTCCCCAGTGTAATATTATAGTGGAGTGGAAAGATTGTTGCTAACCATCAGGAAAGAGTTGAAACTATTTTGGAGAAGATTAATCAAGTTCTGAATATGTAGAGAAGAAGACGTCATTACTGGACGTAAAGGCTTTGGTGGCGAATGTTAGTTCAGGGGATGATAGAGAAGTGGAGGAGAAGATGGAAGAACATTTTAAGAACTGCTAGAATGCGGAAGAGTAGATGAGGAAGGGATAGAGGAGAGAGAGCTCTCGAGAGAAATATGTGAAAGGTTTAGAAATGTAAATGTTAGTCTGTGATGTGATGGGAATATTGGAATGCTTTGAGAGTCAAAGGAGAGAAAAATATTCTTGGGTTTGATGCTATACAATTAGAAATGTTGAAAAAGGAAGGTAACATTGTTATGGAGTGGCTGATGAGATTATTCAACGTTTGCTGGGAAAGGTGCGCAGGACACAAGTATTTGGCAAGATTTCTGTCTTATACCAATTTTATGAAGGTGAGGACAAAAGGAGTGTTCTATCTATGAGGAAATGTGTAGTGGTTGGTGTTGCAGGAAATGTATGGACCGAATTATTAATAGAAAAAAGTTAAAATTATTTCAGATAAACAGATTGGGAGAGGAACAATGGTTTTAGGGAGGTCAAGGAGATGTGTGGAATCAGGTATTAACCTTTAGGAAGTGCGGGCAAAGAAATTTCTCAGATGAAGAGATAAGACGTTTTTTGATGCTTTCTTGATTTGGAAAGCTATGTGATAAAGTGCAAAGAGTAAAAATGAAAGTTGTAGAGGGAATTAGAAAGTTATGGAATAAATGGTTTCCTATTAAAGGCGATTAAGCATTTTATACGAACAGTCAGAGGAGTGTCGTGTTAGGCTTAACAGGAAGGAAGGGGAGTGAGGTTTAAAATAAGAGTGGGTCTGAGACAAGGTTGTGTTGTACGTTCAAGAGCAGTCAGTTTAATATCTTTTTGATTCATGATAGGTTTTTAATGGATAAAATGATGCTAAAGAAGGAACTGATATGAAGTCTGAATGAGAAAATTGGGAGATTAGCGTCTTACTTTTTGCTGACGATTTTGGTTTGATTTGCCGAACAAATGAAAACACTGCTGTGATTAGGGTTAGCTTGGAGTTTTGAAAACGAGTGTTGCAAGGAACAGGATTAAAATACTAATTCAGCTAAAAGCATGTGATGAAAGTTAGGCAAAAACGCAAAGGAGAGGTTCCAATCTGGGTTTGGTATCATAAATGTGAATGGGGAAATAGCAGAGACAACAGTATTTAAAATACTATAGGACGGATATTAGGCTTCGACTAAAAGAAAGAGATGACAATACGTTAAGCTGAGGGTGAAAGAGTAATTAAGCAGCCTTAGAGAATAATGGAAAAGAAATTTAACAAGAAGGTAAAAATGAAATTGTTCGAGTGAATATTTGTTCCAACTGTTCTGTATGCATGTGAGACGTGGGCATTAAACACTAAAAATGAAAAAAAGAGTTGAGTTTTAGAAACTGAAAGGTTTACGAGATCATTTGTGGAATAAAGAGAACTATATTATAATATATATTTATTATATATATTATAATATATATATAATATATATATATATATTATATATATATATATAATTATTATATGTGGTTTGGTGTTATAGTATATATTATATAGGTGGATTGTTTTAACAGGGAGGAGGAATGCGGAGGGAGGCAGTCACTAGAAGAATGGAAATCATGTGACAAGTCTCATAAAGTTCACTTTATGAAGACAGGAAAATGTTGGAACTGGAGTTTAAGAAGGTTAATCTTCGAAAGTATATTGACTCCGACGCTGTTATGGGGGCTGAAACTGGACCTAAGAGAAGAGAGGAGAGCATAATACAAGCGGCAGAAATGAGGGCCCTGAGAGCAATGACCGGAAGAAGCAGAAGAGACAGAATTAGGAACGAAGTAACCAGAGAACTGTAGGAGTGAAGAAAATTATACTGAAGAATGGATTGTGGGGAAGACAAGATGGTGGTTTGGAGATCTGGAAGAGGATGCAGCCTGGATAGATGCCGAAAGAAGTGGAATGGGACCCGGAGGGAGAAGACCGAGAGGTAAGACCAAGATAAAGAGGAGCTGAATCAGTGGAGGATTCTGATTAATGAGGAGGGATGCGAGCTTGGGCAGACAATGAGATGTTGAAGAGAGGACGAGTGGCCAGGAGGAGAGATGTTGGGGAAGACCCTCGCGCGACTGACAGGATGAAAATCCTTCCTGGGGGAGGAAGCAAGAAGTAAGAAGTAAGTAATATATATAATATATATATATATATATAAATCGAGATATTATATATTATTATTTAGTATAGTAATATATATATATATATATTATAGTATAGAATAATATATTTTATATATATAAGGAGAAGGGGATTATGTGCCGATAGGGGAAATGTCTGATGGAACAGTGGCAAATCAAGGGGTACTGAAGAATGGTATGGTCACGTCGTTAGAATGAATTGATTACCTAGTAGATTGACTAAGAAAGGTATGTGGTAATGCATAGGAGAGAAGGGCAAATCAAATGGAGGTCGAGGTGATGGAGCTAAAGGAGCTATTAATAGCAATTAAGTGGTTAGTATTGGATTGAAGGAAGTAGATTTAACGCGTCATAGAATCGACTCTGGAAAGAATAAGCTTCATTTACAAGTCGCCAAGGGTTGAATTTAACTTGAACACTGGATCATAGTAAATAACCAACAGGCATTCCCGAGGGTCTGCAGTTTATGTGGGAGACGGTGACTGAATATTGATAAATAGTATAGTAATATTATATATATTTAGATTATATATATATTAATTATATACTATATATATATGATTAAATATAGGTTATTATATATATATATATATATATAGATATATATATATATTATTATATATATATATTTGAATATATATATATACTAGGGTGTGCGGTAAGGTGATAGGGTGAGGTAATATTATATATATATATATAATAGTATATATATATATATATAGGGTATTAAGTGTTGTAAATGATATATTATATTATTAATATCAGGGCAATTCCTGGACAAGGGAAGTAGTGGTGGAATGTCGGAAAGTGGGTGTAAGGTGTATAACCTTTATTTCCCATAAACAATATCAATATATATTATTATATTATATATATTTAATATATAAATATATATATATAATATATATATACTATATATATATAATATATATACTATATATATATTATATATAATATATATATATATAATCAGGCTTTGGGTTTTCAAGATACAAGTTAAAGTTGTAATATCATAACTGCTATAAGCTTCGGAGATACTTGTACTTGTACTTGAACACTTGCAGTATCTAAAACCAGTGTACTTGTCCTTGTACTTGTACTTGTACTTTTGTATCTTGAAAAATTTGGCAAGTACTTGCAAGTATTTTTTTGGCATTTATCTAACTTGCCAATATTATTAATTTTTCCAATCATCTAGAAAAATCACAGAGGTGTGAAGCTCAAAATATTTAATATTCTAAATAAATGTTATTTCGAATCATAAGATGTTATGATATATTATATATATATATATATATTATATTAAAATTATATATATATAAGTATATTATATATATAAGATAATATATTATATACTATTATTATAGGCGAGATGGTGATGATTGGATTTGGAGTTGGTAGTAACAAAGCCTTCAAAGAAGTTTGGTAGTCTGAGATGATTTTTGGAAAACCTAACTATCAATACCCTATATATAAGGTAAGGGGAAGAAGATACTCTTACAGTCATCTTTACATGTGAAACAAGAATGATTGGGAAATGAGTTGGAGGAGAAGAATGATGGAAGGGTGTGTGAGTGTTGTTGTGTGGATGGATTCTGCAACAGGAGTATGGATAGGATTAATAGGAAAATCTATGGCAGGTGTTAGTGACGATATTATTGTGTTGGTGGTTAAGCTTCTGAAAATGGAATCAAGTTATGTTATTCATTAGTGAAGCGTGTGGTAAGGAACAAAAACAATTAGACTTCGGAAGGTTATTTGGTTTAATATTTAAATAGCGGAGACGGAGGAAGACCACACCATTTGTTATGAATGTTCTTATGAAGAATTAGAGGGGTGATGACAAAGGAATCGGTGTTAGAATGAATGGGAATGGAAGACTAGTGGGGGTTCCCTACCTAATTATATTGAAGCGAATGATTTGGTATTTGCTGTGGCGAATCTAAAGAGAGTTTTAGAGGCATTTGTTTGAGGTGTAGAAGTGGTTTGGCAGGGTGTGAAAAGGGAGGGGTTTGAAAGTGATAGTGAATGTAGATAAGAGTAAAGTTTATCGGTTGCGAGTTAAAGGACAGCTCCTCGGTTGTGAAGTTATTGTTCAATGGCGAGCAGCTGGGAAAAAGGAGTCTGAGTTTAAAATTCAAGTATATATTTTGGATGAGAAAGGAACGGATGGATGCAGAGTGTAGATAAGAAAGATTGAGGCAGGAAAGTGGTTGCGTACAATTAAAAATCCGGTGGATATAAAGGGACTAAGTCTATGAGTGAAGCCAGGATTGCTTACACTGAGGGTATGTATACATTATGTTACATGAGTGTGATGTAAAGTACTAAAGTCTTGAGGGCTAGCTCCCTTGACTTTTGGTCAGTAATAAGAGGTTAGAGTCGGATGAAAGTTAGCAATGCTGTTTCAGATGGACAATTTAGGGAGCGGGTTAAGTGTGAGAAGAAGTGCTAAGAATGAGTAATTGAACGTGTTAGCAGAGTTTGCTTGTGGTGCGTAGAAGGGGTAATGATGAGAGAATTAATTGAAAGTTCGTAGAGATGAGTTTTGATCTGTGGAAAGATGGATGAAGGTCGGTTGGTTAAAACGGTGAGTCGTATCAGTGCGTGAGTGTACTGTATGAATCGACCGGCTGAATCCAGCGAAGGAAAAAGCTGGATTGAGTTAGTAAGGAATGCCTGGAGGAGGAATTTGCGTTTTGAAGAGCAATAAAAAGGGAGATAACAGAAGTAAATGGACGGGTTTTGCTGAGGTTTATAATTGTCATCTCGGCCGTGGACTGAGAGAAGTCGAGGTGTGACTGAGATGTCAATGAGGGCGTTTGCGGCTCCCGTGAAGCTCTGAAATTCATGACTTACACGAGTTCTCACTAAAACTGTAAAGAGGGGTAGGGTAAGGCTGTTGCATTTTTCTTCGACTCTCCTTTATGTTCTTCTGACCTACTTTCTGTTCAGTTGCATGTACTGCACCTTGCCTCACAGACTTTCGGGGAGAGAAGGTGGGTGATGATGATAATGATAAATATACTATATATATAGTATATATATTAATAGTATATAATAATAAATGTTATACTATACTATATATATATATATATATTATTATATAATTTTATTTTATATATATATATATATTAATGTAACTCGGCATGACGAAGGGATGCCATGAGCTGAGCCTTGTAACCAGTGCGCGGAGTTGGTAACTGCACTTTGTTGACTTGTTCTTGGAGTTCTTAGGAAATCACCATTTCGAGACTTTTTTCAAATTGACAAAATCGTGGTTAACTTTGAACCCGAAGCTGACTAACTACTATATTATATATATTATTATATATTAAATATATATTATATTATATATAATATATATTTATTATACTATATATATATATTATATATATATATATATATTATATTAATATACTATAGGTTATATACTGCATGGCATTAAGTCGAATTTATTTATAGGATCAAGATTGTGAGCTTCTCGGAAAGAAGTACAAGTTATAGTATTTGTCAATACTTATGTAATTTTTTGCGAAATTAATTTGTTAAAATAATTTCATTCGAAATGTATTTACAAAGATGGAATCATATTTTATCTAGAGATAAATTTAGTTTTTATGGAAAAGAAAGGAGCCAAAGGAAAATCTCTTATGTCGATAATCTTAGATACCATTGAAAGAAATAAAATGAAGGGTATTATTCCCACGGTGCGTCGGGTCGGTGGCTCTCACATTCAGAACTCATCGTTTGTAGCCAACCAGTCTTTCGCTTCAAAACTAATCGTTGAGATTGAGTTTAATATCGATCATCATTTAGATTTTCGTCACTGAGAAGAGTTAAGAGCTTTATACGAGGAAGTATTCATAAGGATTATTGTGAATAGCGAATGTCAGTAGTTATTGTTTTAGAGGAATATCTATACATTGTGATCTAGAGTCCTTAACCTCTGAGAATATTTGACGTGACCTGAAGTCACATAAAAAGAACAGTTTATCTATTGTTGAAGACGATTTATGATACGAATAACATTAACAGACAGAGAGACAAACATATTTTTGAGAGAGATCAATTGAGAAGTAGTTTGTGAATTCATTATTCAACTGAATAACCAGAAGAGTCCAACCTTAGTCCGAATACATTTTATGTTTACAGGACTATCAGAAGCAAACGTGAGAATTTACTAATCATTTAGAAATTCTTGTATCTGAGATTACGAAGAGGCAGATAGATTCTTTTATTTAGATTTTTTATTAAACGAATTCCGGGTATTGTCATCTTTTTTATTTATCTAATTTAATTTATCTTGTTACAATTAATTGGTTCCCTGTATCCGGGAGTTTTTCTGAAAAATGGATTACAACTCAATGTCGAAAATCGCCCAAGAACTAGGCTTAAAAGAGAAAGAAGCCAGAGAATTTATAAAGGAGGAAAAAGAAGCAGCTGAATAAGAAAGAGAAGCTGCCAGAGCAGCAGCTCAAAAAAAGAGAGAGAAGCTGCCAGAGTAGCAGCTGAAAGAGAAAGAGAAGCTGCTAAAGAAGCAGCTGAAAGGGAAAGAGAAGCTGCTAAAGAAGCAGCTGAAAGGGAAGCTTACAGAGAAGCTGCACAGAGACAGCATGAGCTTGAGCTCAAAAGGCTCGAACTACAAGCGAGCAACACCAGTCACTCACATGTTACAAATAACATCGACGACAAAGCAAGAATACCTAAACTTCGACCCCTCCCCTGATAACAGAGATGAGATTGACTGTTACTTGGAACGATTTGAAAGATTCTCCGAGATTAATGAATGGGATAGGGGGAATTGGGCATCTCATCTCGTGCTCTATTGACAAGGAAAGCCCTCATTGCATATTCCAGTATTCCGAAAGAGGATTCCAAGGACTACGGTAAATTAAATAACGCTCTACTCCTGTGTTATAATCTAACTGAAGACGGATATAGACAAAAATTTAGAAGCGCAAAAGCTTATATTGATGAAAGACCTATTCAGTTTATTGATAGACTGAAAAATTATATGATAAAGTAGACAGAGCTTGCCGAAATCAATAAAGATTTCACTGATATTGTAAATTTAATAGAGGCCGAGCAGTTCTTAAACACATATCCTAAGGAATTAGCGACCTTTCTGAGGGAGAGGAAAATCAACAAACTTGAAATCATAGCCCAAGAGGCAGAGAATTACCTCCTTGCTCATAATAAGAGCTTGTCGTCAGTAAGAAATAAAGAAGACAGATCAGAGAAAGAGAAGAAAGATGTGGATGAAAACAACTACAACTTTAAAAAGTCATAGCCCAAGTCAACGTGCTTCAGATGTGGTAAAAGTGGTCATAAAGCTATCGAATGCAAGAACTATAACCCTTACAGAAGAGATAGTTAATATAGAAACTATAACAGCCGCATTAACAGTAATGGAGAGAGGCCCAAAAAGAGCCGCCGTTGTCTAGTAAGTGAATAAACTCTCTGAGGAAGTATGTTGTGTACTCGTGACGTTTATATTATCAACGGTTGAGGTAAATAATCGATGATGATGAACAGCGTCATGAATTACGTAATAGAATGAGAAGTAGAATTAGAATTATCCGCTTTAGCTTGGCGGCAGAACACACTCCTGTCGTCAGCAATGCGCGGCGTAAAGAGCATGATAGTGTCAAGTGATCGAGATGTCCAGAAAGAAATGATGCCTGTAGTAGCGGAAAAATTAATGGAGTTGTCGGAAATGTATTGAGAGACACAAGTTGCGATGGCGTTATTGTCAAGAGGAAATACGTTTCGACGGATCAAATAACTGGAAAGAGAAAACAGATATTGCTAATACGATTAGAGAAGCACTTGTAGCTGCGATTGACGTTGCTACGTCTTATTACACCGGGCGTGTTGAAGCGGTAGCCCTCGATGACGCCATTTATGATTTGATAATTGGAAATATTCCGGGCTCGAGGAATGCGGAGAACCTTAATGGAGAAGTGATAACGTCGTATGCGAGCGTAACGACTAACTTATAAAATGAAGAACCCGGTGCGCTTGAAGGTACTCAACAGCCGGATAAGGATGAGGTTATAGAGTTTATAGAGTTTATAGAGATTCAACGGGAGGACGAAACTCCAAACAGGTGCAGGTCGTTAAGTGATATGGAAAATAAAGAAGAAAAGCATAGGATTGGAACACTACAATGACGAAAAGGAGAGGTAGATAAGAAAACCTCTCAGCTTACTGAAAGAATAAACAAGTTGTCTGCGGAAAACGAAAATTTGCGTGAGTTCTTAAACGAGAAGGATGAAGAAAACAAGACTTTGAAAGAGGATTTACAAGAGAGAATAAAAACATTGGAAAACGACAAGAGGTTGACAATGTCAGAGACCTCCTCTGTTCAACAGATTTTGAGAAGAATTTTTTTTGGCAGAAAATGAAGTTCAGCATCTCAAATCAGTTACAAAGAAATTAGGAAAGGAGAAACTTCTTTATCAAGGGTCGTATGAAAAGTTAATTGGAGACAGTGATTCGATCAGAAAAGACATCTTGACTCAGAAGGTTATATCTGTCGTTACAAAATTAGTTTTATAAAAGATTCAAAATCATAGTCAAGAATTTTCTCCAAGTTATAATGATGGCTCAATAGAGAAAGCTTCAATAATTAAGGAATCAGTAAAGGAATCTGCAGTAATGGATATACCAGCTAAGGATCCAATAACTAATTTCGCTAACGAAACTAAAATTGAAGAAGGAGCAGAGAATGATTGCGGATCTGTAGAAGGACCTAAAGATAAGCTTTTAGACGAGTCGAAAAGAGAAAGAAATTTAAATCTTTGGAAAGTTAAAAAGGAAAGAATCCCTGAACAACTACATGAAAGGAGAAGTGAAAGGGAAGCAACTACCTTGCGTGAAAAGAAAAGGGAGATTTATTCGGAAGGTTCTGAACCTCTCAAAGGAAGTTCAGGGGGAACGGAATCCAGACAATGGAAAAGGTTAAGTGATTTAGAGCTAGTGAAAAGTAAGTTGGAGAACGAAATGCCCACCAATGAAGAAGTAAATGTACTTTATAAGGAAAGAGATGAAAGAAGAGAAAGAAGAACTTGAGAAAAAGTTAGGGGAAGATGCTAAAAGGCGCAAAGAAGGATTAGCGATCAAAGATGATGAAAAGATGAAAATGGCGGAGCAAATAAAAACTCATTCAGAGGAAACATCATCATATCTTCATCTTGGAGATGCTATTTCGTCGGATGGAAGTTCTTTGGTTCCAGTTGGGAAATGTAAAGGAAAATTAATGTATAGGCTTAAAGGAAAAACCCGATTTTCCTTCTGAAGAGGGGCGTGTGTTGCATTAAGTGAATTATTATAATCAAGATTATGAGCTTCGCGGAAAGAAAGTACAAGTTACATTATTTTGCAATATTTATAATTTTTGCGAAATTAATTTGTTTAAAAATAATTTCATTCGAAATTATTTTTCAAAATGGAAATATATTTTTATTAGAATAAATTTATTTTAATTGGAAAAAACAAGAAAGGCCAAAAGAAAACTTCGACAGTTGATTTCTAATTTTTACATTTTATATTATCAAATATAATATATTATTTTTCGTATATTTTTCGTTTGCCCGTTTGGCCCTTTGGCTGTTTGGTCGCTTGGTCATTTGGTCGCTTGGTCATTTGGTCGCTTGGTCGCTTGGTCGCTTGGTCGTTTGGTCGCTTGGTCGCTTGGTCGCTTGGTCGCTTGGTCGCTTGGTCGTTTGGTAGTTTAGTCGTCGGCTGGTCGTCTGGTCCTTTTGTCGTTTGGACGTAGGTTACAGGTTTTCAGGTTCTTTTGTATGTTTTCTTCTTGGTCTATATTGGTGAGACAACGGTCATAGAGTAAAAGGTATGTGGTATTTATTCTTCACCAGATGATATTTTTAAGTTCATATTCTTTCAGCTGGAATTAACTATTTCGTTCAAAACTCATCGTTTGAAAATTGTGTTACTATCGATCGTTCATAGATCTGGTCACTGAGAAAGTTTAAAGACATTATACTAGGAATATTCATAAGAATTGTTGTGAATCTAGAGTGATACATTGTGATCTAGAGTCCTTAACCTCTGAGAATATTTGATGTGACCTGAAGTCACATAAAAAGAACAGTTTATCTATTGTTGAAGACGATTTATGATACGAATAACATTAACAGACAGAGAGACAAACATATTTTTGAGAGAGATCAATTGAGAAGCAGCTTGTGAATTCATTATTCATCTGAATAACCAGAAGAGTCCAACCTTGGTCCGAAGACATTCTATGTTTACTGGACTATCAGAAGCAAACGTGAGAATTTACGAATCATTTAGAAATTCTTGTATCTGAGATCACGATTTTTGAGATAGGTTATACTTAAGGCAGATAGGTTCTTTTATTTGGATTTTTTATTAAACGAATTCCGGGAATTGTCATCTTTTTTATTCATCTAATATCCCATCTTGTGATCAATATATATATATACATATATATATATATATTAATATATATATATATATATATAAAAATATATATATATAAATATATATATATATATTATATCTTATATATGGGTATATATATATATATATATATATTATACTAGTATATATATATATATGTGGGGATGGTGCGATGCATCCCTAAAAGTTCAGGCATGTAACTAAAAATTATAACAGAGCTACACGAAAATAAATATCAATTTTGATTTAAGCAAGCAACATTTTTCACGCAGAAGTTAAAAAATAATATTGAAAAAAAATAACGCTTTTAAAAAATTAAAATTTTAGAAAGATCTTGAGTAATATTACAGTTTTTGCATATCGATGTGAAGCAAAAGATGCATTAAGGATATATGTGAATTTATTTTTTTTTTCAAACGGACAAATCCCTCCAAAAAAACAAAGAACGATAAAAGCAACATAGCTTTCAAAAAGGGTATTGCAAAGGTAATATCGAACCGTAAGTATCCCTCCGTCGGCTCGGACCCCTAAGAAGGATATAAAAAGAAAAAGATAATATTTCTGCAATTATATTAAAAGCGACATTTTGGCAACTTTCTCTCGAGCGACTGAGCTTTCAAGGCTCTTTTCAAGTCGATCAGAGCTTGCACTTTTACTTAGATATTATGATGGTAGTTAATTAATAAATAGTTTAGGAAATGTACTAATTTTTGTTTGTTAAAGTTTCCTTGCGGTGAAAATGTACTCCTGATTTAAATGATTATTTATTTCGTGTATCATGTATAGTTGTTCTATTTACATGCCTTGAACTTTTCGGGATGCTGGGCCATTATATATAGTATATATATATATATATAAACATATATATATATATATATATATTTATATTATATATATGTATTATATTAATATTATATATTTAATATATATAATAATTATATATATATATTATATAGGTATATATATATATATATATATATTATATATATATATATATAGAAAAATATATACGTATATATATATTATTATATATATATATGATTGTACTAAAATATACTATATATATTATTAATATACTTATATATATATATATATATATATATATATATATATTAGATAATATAATATACTATATAATATATATATATATATATATAAATATTTATATATATATATATATTATATTATATATATATATAATAGGTGTGTGTGTAGTATATATATAATTAAAATAATTATATTATATATATTATATATTGATATTGTATATTATAATATATAGTATATATTAAATTATAATATTATAATATATATATATGTGTGGTATAGTATAAATATCATAATATATAATATATATATAATATATAATATATATATATATAATATATATATATATATATAGTATATATATTTATATATATACTTATAATTTTCTATTCCAATAATACTATATATAATTATATATAAATATATATATATATATATATAATATTATATATATATATAATTATATATATATATAATAGATATATATGTATTATTAATAATTATAAATATAATAAATATAACATATATAAGTTATTATATATATATTATTATATATATATATAATTATATTATTATAATATATATTACTATACTATACTGAAATGCAGGTGCAATTCTGGGAAAAAATATTTTGTGGCATGCGGAAAGCCTAGAGTAAAACTATTGTTTCCCTAAAAACAACTATTCATATTATATATATATAATATATATATATATGTATATATATTAATATATATATATATTATATTATATATTATAAGATATATATATATAATTATATATATATATATTATTAATATTTATATATAGATAATTTAATGCAAAGCTATACCTGCAATATATTGTTTAATTGAAGATTAATTTGGCCGCCTGTATCATTTGAAGAAACGTCAGCATTATCGAAAACCGCGACCAGAGCTTTACAAGAAAAGCATATCCATAATTGAATGCTCCCTCATTATCTTCACAGACACAGACAACTAAGTCTAGTACGAAGAAGAGTCAAACTATGCTTATTTCTACGATTTTATTGTAATTATTTCTTCCTCTTTCTATAATTCAAATTTAGATTAGTATTTTCTAGTGAAAACTGTTATTTTCATTTTCATTATACATATTTTCATTTCCATGAGATTTCAAACTCTAATTTGCGTGTCATATAATTTGTGTACTAAATTTGTGAATTTTCGGCCGTATGATAATAGCATGTATTTATGAGCGGCTGGAATAAGTTGATAGAATGAAGATTGAGGAATTTTGATCTAGTATTGAGGAATAATACTTGAGGATTGAGAATTGAAAATATGGATTGATTACTGAATGAAGAAAAGCTTTCTAAGATTCTTAAGTTATTATACAGATTAAAACATAGTAATAATACATTGAGTTATAATATGATAAGTATATTATTTATAGAAATATATATAATATATATATATATATATTATTAGTAATATTACTATTATATTATATATATATAGTAATAGTATATTATAATTAGTATAAATTTTACAGCTTTTTTACCACCGGCTCCGAGTAGAAACGATATATATAGTAATATATATATAATGGTAATATTAATATTATATATATTATATACATATATATATAAAATATATATCAATATATATTTATATATTAAATATAATAATAAATAATATATAGATATATAATATAAATATATATATAAATAGTATATATTATATATTATTTGTTTAGTACTTAGGAACATTTATTTTAGTATCAAAATTTTATATATTAGTTATAATTTTGAAAATAAATAATTTTAATATTGACTGTTACCGATGAATTAACGAACTCCCCCATCCGGATGAATATTGATTTTTTTGTAAAATACATCGCAATTCACTATCAAGGGATAAATTCAAATCGCATACTATAACTGTCATGTATATAATAATATATATATTATATATTATATAATATTATATATAATATATAATTATATATAAATATATATATTATATAATATATATATAATATATATATATTTGTATATATTTATATATATATATATATATATATTAATATAAATATATATATATATATATATATATATATATATATATAATATATATTAATATATATATATATACTTATATAAATATTATATATAATTATATTATATATATATATATTACTATATATATATATACACTATATTATTATAATATTTATGTATATA
>JABUQX010064352.1:0-50000 GCA_015478945.1 Trachelipus rathkii | reverse complement strand
TTAGAGTGAGAAAAAAAAAATAGAAAAATTATAAAATAATATATATATATAGTCTATATATAATATATATATATAAATAATATATATAATATATATATATATAATATAATATATATATAATATTTATATAATATACTTATATACATTTCATACAAATATAATTATATTATAATATATTATCATATATATAAAATATATAAAAAATCAATATATAATATATATATATATTAATATATAATATTAAATTAATATTATATATATATATATATATATATATATATATATACTATATATATATTATAATATATATATATATACTTAATATAATATATATATTATATATATAATATATATAACTATATATATATATAATATATATATATATATATATATAAATATATAATATATATATACTACTATATATATTTATATATCATATATATATATTATATATTATATATATATATATATTATATATATATAATTATATATTATATATATATAATATATATATTAATATATATTATATATATAATATATATATATTATATATATATATATATATATATATATATTATTACTATATATATATATATATATAATATTGTATATTATATATATATACTATATATATATATCAATGGCCAGCATCCCGAAAAGTTCAGGCACGTAACTAGAAACAGCTACACGAAAAATAAATATCATTTTATTATCAGGAGACATTTTTTAAAAAAGAAAATTACAAAAAAAAATTAATTTATTCTAATATTTATTAATAAACTCCATATCAACTTCATTAATCTTTTTTCGAATACTGATCGACTTGCCGGGTCTTTACTGCTCCACTCTCCAGAGAAAAGATGCGATATTTCGCTATATAATATAATTTGAGAAAAACTATATTTTTTCATTTTAATATAATTTTTTAGGGGGTTCGAGCGACGGAGGGGACAGAGGTGGGCGAAGTCCCCGTGTTCCCCGGTAGGCAGAAACCCGACTCTATTATCGTATCTTGTTTACCCCGTGGGTTATTGTCGTTTTAAAAAATAAAAATTCAACATTTGGCAACTTTCCGTCATTAGTCGTAGTAAGCGTTTTCATTTTAATCAGCAACCGGTTCTCTTATCAACAAGGAAAAAACAAATCTTGTTCTGTTTTTCAAAGCTGTTATTTTTTTATTTTTTTTATTAATTTTCTGCGTAAAATGTCTCCTGATTAATAAAAATTGTAATTTATTTGATGTAGCTGCTTTAAATTCATTGAAAATAATGAACTTTTCGGATTGCTGACCAGATATATATGATATATATATATATAATATATATATTATATATATATATATATATGATATATATATATTAAATATATATATATATTATATATTATAATATATAATATATATATATTATATATATATATATATTAATTAATATATATATTGTCACCAAGATGGGATATTAGTGAATAAACAAAGATGACAATTTCCCGGATTTCGTTTAAAAAAATCCAAATAAAACGAATCTATCTGCCTTAAGTATAACCTATCTCACACACCCTTATCTCGGATACCAGAATTGCCAAATCCTCGAAAAATCTCACGTTTGCTTCTGATAGTCCTGTAAACATAGAATGTCTTCGGACCAAGGTTGGACCTATTCTGGCTTACCTTCAAGCATGATAATGAATTCACAAGCTGAACTTACTCAATTGACTCTCTTACTCAAAAATATCAGTTTGTCCCTCTCTTTTCTAGTTAATGTTATTCGTATTCATAAATCGCTTCAACAATAGATAAAACTGTTCTTCTTTATGTGACTCAGGTCAACATCAATATTCTCAGAGGATAAGGACTCTAAGATCACATGTATCACTTAGATTCACAACAATTCTTATGAATATCCTAGTATAATGTTCTTATAACACTATTCTCAGTGACCAGCATCTATGAACGATCGATGTACACAATTATTCAAACGATGAGTTTATGAACGAATATTGGTTCAGGCTTCAACGTGAATTCTTGAAGAAGAATCAAACGACGAAAAAACACGAAAACCAAGGAAAGGCAACAACGCACCACACGACAAAAACCAACGAACAAACAGGAAACACACGCACCAAACAGACAACCGACAACGCAACCAAAAAGACACCGAACACACACGACAACGACCAACGACCAAACGACACGAACACCAACGACCAGACGCCAGGGGACACCAACGACCAACGGTACCACGAGCAACGACCAACGGACAACGACCAAACGGACTTACGACCACGACAACGACAACCACACGACCAACGGCAAACAACGAACCAACGACCATCGACAACGACCCGACCAACACCAAGACAACGACCAACGACCAAACGACACCCGCACCCCCCACAACTACAGACTCAAAATACTCTTACCTCAATACATTGATACTTCTTCAATGATATCTAAGAATATCAAGGTGTCGAAGTTTTCTTTTGGCTCATTTCTTTTTTATCCATTAAAAATAAGTATATTCAAATAAAAATATATTTCCATTTTGAAAAAATAATTTCGAATTAAATTAATTTTAAAACAAATTAATATTCGCAAAAAATATAAACTATTGACACAAATAAATAATGTAACTTGTACTTTCTTTCCGCGAAGCTCATAATCTTGATATATAAAATAATTCACTTAAATGACAACACACGCCACCTCATTTGTTTTCTCAGAAGGCAAATCGGGTTTTTCCTTATAAGCACGTACATTAATTTTCCTTTACATTTCCCAATGACAAGAACTTCATCCGACGAACACCCAAAATAGCATTCTCCAAGATGAAATATAGATGCTGTTCCTATGAAATGGTTTTTTATTTGCTTCCCGCCATTTTCATCTTAATTCGATATATGATCAACGCTAAATCCTGTCTTGCGCCTATTAGCATCTTCCCCTAACTTTTTCTAGTTCTTCTTCTTTCTTCATCTCTTTCCTATAAAAGTACAAATTACCTTCTTCAATTTATGGAAATCAGTGATGTGAGCGATCTAACGACATATCTCTAAATAAAACATTAACTTTTAACTCATTAGATCTAAAAGTGTAGTTTTATAACAATCTATATTCATACTATGTATACATGAGTGAGAGTAAATATAATACACTCGTATAACTAGATAAAATTCCATATATTATATAAATAATGTAAGTAGATTATCAGTAACAATCTGAAATAAATATGAAAACAAATGACATTATAACACTCTTAATTAATAAAGATCATAAATACATTAATAAGTTGCTCCTTATCTACTTTATCTTTTATGTGTCGATTATGATTTCAAAGGTGATTTCATAGCACTTAAAATCTATTCCCACTGAACAGAAAATAAGCCTCTGTTTTCAATTTAACGCATTATAATATCTATTTGAACTCGTCTCACTCATAAATAGCAGGCATTACTCTCATCTTTTAAGTGTATTGGTTTATTACCAACAGTATCACATCCCATGTCTACTGTACATCTAAGACTTCATATGTTAAGTCAAGAAAATTGTGTTCGTTGAGTTCTTGACAATATGTAAATTGTCTCGATATATTATTACTCGAAAAGGAATAATCTGAGAGTCGGGTGGTACTTGGCTCAATGATATCATTTTTAGGGAGATATGATTCAAGTATCTATCCCTTTAAGTCGCTTTCTCATATAGAGATTGAACTTCGAAGATTTTCTTCTATGATTGAATCGATATTGTTTTGTGTTTGAGGTTATGGAGCAGGAAACATTATATTCTTGCTTATCGAGGATAATGTGTATCTCATCTAGTTCTATTTCTGCTAATAAATATGAATAGACACTAAAATTTCTCATCGCACAGTTTCTCATACATAATGACTTTGATCAAAGATAATGTAGTCTTGTGCCTACATACCACACAGATAATAATAATTAATATCACTCATGATATTACCTCAATAAATATAATATATTCAATACTCGACCACTTAGAGTATATAGATGGTAGATTAATGACGCAACTATATCAATAATATTACAACAAACATACTTCAAAAATCAGAGGAAACATATCAATACATGCAACTAAATTATAAATAATTACTAATAATAATCAACAATATTATGTAACTATAAATCGAATGGAACTGAATCTAAATAATAATACAATAAGGGATTAACTAAATCATACTTTGATGAGATTTTACACTCACATAAATGATATTATATTAATAATATTCTCTATATCTATTTGTAATTTACACAATCATATTTACAATAAAATGTCTATGAGTTTCTTACAATCCTTCTCGTATAAAATAGAACATGACATCGACATAAAATTTTTCGATGAAATTTATTAATACATCCCACTGACTCAAGCAAAACTATATAATTATATAAATATATATTATTTTCAAGATTAATACAATGGAGAATGAATAATGATATTTTCTTTCATCATACTCTCTTAATATATATATGATCATAATGAGTAATGAATATACATCCAATATCATCTAATAATGATTATTATTATATCTAATTAATAAAATACTCCAATAATCAATATATAAAACGATCCAGACATCACCATTGAATTAATTGGAGAAGATTTATATTCAGATTCCACCACACTACTGAGATGTAATACACAGTCCATTTCCTAAACACTTCTAAAATTTTCTAAACCTCGCGCTATCAACTCATCTCTCTCATGAATGTAGATTATTATCTAGGAACTTTATTCCTCGATGCAACCTTATAACACATAGAGACGACAAACCGCGCGCTTGCTTCAACCTTTCATTTATTCTAATAGTTAGCTCCCCTAGCCAGACTCCATTTGCATCGAATCTCGGATATCAAGAAAGTCAACATGTTCATCTCATTTAATTGGTTATTACTACCGACAAATTCCTTCGAGATCCGGAACAAATTAACACAAATTAAATCAATTCAATTATATAAACAATGTGCGTTATCGCGTGCTACGATTACTAACACGTCCCAAGAGCTATAAATGTTGAAGTAAACCAAATAATTAGTTATTAAATAGAAGTCTATGAAAGCACGCAGAAAACGTCTCGTCTCTACAATCTAATCTCACTTCTAGTAACAAGTAGTCCTGCTAACAAATCGAAATACTGAATATCGACAGTCATCAATTGATACCTTCTATGTGACACAATGTTGGAATATAGCATGCATCTCGTACACCGTGAGCGAGTTCAGAATATCAGAAGCTAAATTATAAGATTGTCACAAATAAATAACAAATATTATATCTCAAATCTATAGTGAGATTCTACTATAAATCACATAAATTTACCATGAAATCAACAACTCAATAAATTATAATTATATTACACTCACATTACAATCAAGAGTTAATAATAATATATCAATTCAATTTAACTGAGACAATCATAATAAAATCTCAACGAATTCTTAGAAATCTTATAGCTAATTTATAAGTCAATATACAGACTCACATAGATATTCTGAAAACAGATAACACATAGAAGTAATGAGATTCAAAATCGTGAGAGCTAAGTCTATACGACGAATATTAATCTCTTATATTCTTTCTATTCATTATTATATATATGAATTCAGAGTCTCTCATTATATCTATAGTATCCTAAGATAAATACCTATTAATAAAAATAACCGTTGCATCTTCAAAGAATTATGACGTCTGTGTAAATCCCATAACAGTGTAAATATAAATGGAGGATCTTAAAGATTTTTAAAATTATCGATATTCTAAATATTTAAGATGCATACATTCTTGATCTAGTCTGATCGTTATAATTTCATATTTCATCTTATTCACATGCATATATAGTGACTGAACGGCGCTCTTTTGATGGTTAGCCTCTTCTCAGCTTATAGTAAATGCGGTAAACTAGTTATAAGTATCTAATATATATACATATATCTCTTCACTATGTTAAGGGCTTTGATAGTTCTGCATTCTAAGATTGACTTATTAATATATGAACTAACTTATATATATAAAATCATCATGTAAAGACATAGTATATGACTTTAGTGAAGTACTATTGACTTATTAATAAAAAGTTTGTTGTATTAATCCACATCTTATTTCTTACTTTTACTCCTGACTGCTACTTATTATTACTTAACTGACGACAACTTCATATATTAATTAGCAAGGCGGTAATTCTCTGCTCTTGGCTATGATTTCAAGTTTGTTGATTTTCCTCTCCCTCAGAAAGGTCGCAAATTTGTGATTTATTACTATAATATAAAATGTAGTTTAAGAACTATGCATCACTTAAGGTTACCTTCTTATCTTATTAAATTTACATAACAAATATCTAGTTGAAAAATACATCATTTAATTGATTTGAGCTAAAGCATAGGAGATATTTCTATTCAGTATTAATTTTTCTAATTCAACATATCTACAATATTACAAACACAGAAGAATAATGTTATATTTCAATCAATTATAAATGACTTATTGTCACGTTTCTATAAATTTTTGTGATCTCATATATTCTGTACTATTCTGATTAATTTTAATAACACAGGAGTTAGACGTTATTTAATTATATACCGTTTAGTCTTATGGAATCTTCTTATTTCGGATAATATAATATATGGTGATATGCAAAATTAAGGTTTATTCAATTGTTCACCAATAGAGCATCGAGATGAGATGACCAATCCCCCTATATACCCATATCATTAATCGGAGAATCTTTCAAATGTCAAAAATAATAGTATCCAAGTCCAAATTCATTCATACTCTGTTATTAAGGGAAAGGGGTCGACAAAATAGTTTAGGTATTCTTGCTCACTTTAGTCGTATCTCACTATATATAGTAATTTTTAAAAATTGATGTAGTATTGCATGGTGTCGTGCTCGCTTGAGTAGGTTCGAGCCTTTGAGTCGCTCACGCTATGCATCATCTCTCAATTGTGTTCATATGAGCAAGGAAGCTTTTTCTTTCATGTTATACGATTCACATAGTTCAAGAACTGCTTCTTTAAGCGCTTCTCTCCCTTTCAGCTGATTCATTTAGACAGCATTATCATCTTTCAGCTTGCATCTCGGGCAAGCTTCTCTCTCTTATTTGATAGCTGGATCAGTACTATATGTGTAATTGATTACACTTTCGATAATTCAGTATATGTACTTATGTTTTTTCAATACACCTATATATATTAAATATTACACTATTAGCATTTCTTTGTATTTCTTTTATCGCTTAAGGTACTCGACGATTATTTAGATACGAATTGAGTTCATTAATAAATTCACACGGTGTACTATCGAAAGAAATATTTTTACACAGCATGAGAATACATGACGGTGTGCAAAATGAATGTACAAGATAAATATTAATTAGATATATATAAAAAGTAATAAATTAATAATAAAAATTGATTTATATAAAAAAAATTATAAATAAAAGAATCTATAATCTGCTCTTCGTAATTCAGCATACAAGGAAATATTTCTTAAATGATTAGTATAATTATTTATATCTCACGTTTGCTATTTGATAGTTCATAGATAAAAAACATAAACTAATTATATTCGTAAAATAAGGTTGAAGACTACTTCTGGTTATTCAGATTTGAATATATTATAGTAATATCTCAACAACTTATATTATCTATCAATTATAGTAATCTCTACTATATCTCATTAAATCAAATTGTTGTCTCTCTAGTCTGTTAAATGTATTGGATTCTTATTTCATGTAGATACAATCAGATATATAGGAATAAATTGTTCGATTATTGATCTATCGGTCTAAAGTCAAAGATATTCTCAGAGGTTATAAGTGACTCTTATATATCACAATGTATAAATAGATCTAATTTACTCTATAAACTCCAATATACTGAATTCGCTATTCAAATATCTATATGAATATTCCTCGTTATATTAATAGAGTACTTTATACATCTTCTTTCATGTGCCGACTAAATCAGACAGTGAGGATCAACATACTAACAATCCTTCATTACGATGAGTTTACGAACAAGATTGCGTTGTACCTTACCAATTACGCATGTAATTATTTAGTGTAATATTGTGAATTTGTAAGATATTCAACGATACCGTAACTAGTACCTAGTTATCTGGTAATAATAAATTAATATCTACTCATTACATATTATATATTCTTACTACAATGGATACTATATGAGGATACATCAGAAAGTGAAGATATTCTTTAGTTATATATAGAATATGAACATATATGATATAATTTTAGATTAATATAAATAATAATTGTCCTTTCTTTCTTGTAAAATTAAAAAATATAATAACTTTTATAATTTAATAAATAATTAATTATACAACTTAAAGTATTCAATATAATGTAATCAATAATAATATATTAATTATTGATTGCGTGATAAAAGCTATACATAATATCATGTATTTATAATTATTAAAAATATACTTCGGAACTATAAATGCAAGTATATAAATATAAATAATAATATTATATAATTATAAAATTTTATAAATATAGATTATAATATTGGAATATAATTTAATAATTCATATATAATTAATATATAACTAAATTATATATTGATATATATATATATTATAAATATAATATTAATATATATTAAATATATATATATATATAACATAACTCCCTTCATAAAATTATTATATTATATTATTAATAATATTATATATATATATAATATATATATACCGTAATTATATCAATATAATATAATAAATAACTAATAATATTATAATTATAATCAAGCGCTTATGTGGAGTTATTAAATCAATAGTAATAAATACAATTTTTAGTATATTATTATACTATAAGTACAAGTCACTCTAGAATTAATTTCAACAGTACAAGCTACTCTACATTATGAAATTGAGTTACTATATATAAGTACCTCAAAGTACAAGTGCATAATAAATAACCTTGATCTAAGACTCTATATGTTCACACGTTACAAGCAACCTAATAAAGATTAAACAATATTACCGTCATATTAAGCTATAACAAGTACCTTTTTGTAAAAAAATATTTGACTATATATTACAATATAATTATATATAATAATTTATAAAAATAATATAATATATATAACATATATAATATAAATATATTAATATAATTCAACTATATATATATATATTAATATATATATATATAATATTAAATAATAATATAACTATATAATACATATCCATCACCAACCTTATCATTCTCCCCCAGTCTGTGAAGTACCTAAAAGTGATTGACTATGACCAGTATTACAACCATATTACTGGATCCTTGCTGTATCAACCTAAGTTTAAGTTCTCAGCTTCTAGCTCACCCGACTAAAAACGATGAAAAGGTAAGTACCAGTAAGAGTAAAGGCACAACAGCCTTACCTTCCTCGATATTCAGCCACAATTATTAATGTAAGAGACACTGCTGTATGTAGAGTTAAAGGGCGATAACGTATCACCAAGAGTCAATAAATGGCCACACGCGAGTCCTCTCCCCATGCACAAACTTAAGTCGGAGCGCGGCCTCAGACCCTACGTAATGACAATTACAAAGTAAGAAAAAGCTCCATTTGAGGTCCGGAGCGTTCTACAAGGGACTGAGATGATGCGCTATTCTCACCAATGTAAGTAAATACTATCTCTCAAACCCATGTAAGCCGGCCGATCGACTCCCTCCATAATGTCCCTAAGGCCCATCTTGTAACCATACCCATAATCAATAACTCACCCGTCCATTTCTTCCCCTCTGCCCCCAATATGCAAATTTCCTCTCAACGGCACAACTCACTGCTATCCACTATGTCCTAAGCGATTCCTCCCTTTATTCATTAGAGATCTATCCTTCTTTATATTATCAAGTCCCTCGACCTTTTCTCTTAGTGCCCTCTCCGGCTACCTGCCTCGATTCAACCAACGTCACCACAAACCACTATACTCCGATTTAAACCAACCGAGACCTTATCATCCCCATCTCTCTATCATTCCGCCTCTAACCCAACGTGAAATTCCACATATCACCATCCATCCTAAATCACATTATGAACTCTAATTATATCATCCAATTTTCTTAACTTATCTGTCCCTCAAGCCTAAATCCAATATCTCTTCATACTTAATAGAAAGCCGCTTTATTCCTCTTTACTCCAGTTCACCAAAGCGACATACTTCTTCTCAACAAACTTACCCAAACACCCACACATTTACCACTAAATGCTAAATTTGTACCATCTCCTTAATTACCACACCCTAAGTAAACTAATTCTCAGATCCACTCACTTAATGCCCTATCTTATTATCCCCCACATGTAACCCAAAGACACATCCTGGCATCGCAGTATAGAAATCTCCATAGAGAGAGCATCTTCTTAAAATTTTATCCCACCCTACCACATTGTCAATACAAATGGGTTAATTTGCCCCAGCCCACTCCTATGCCAGTACCCATCTCAGCCTTTAATCTCAGACTTAGTCCCTTTATAAAATAAATATACCCCGCATCTCATTTAAAAGCATTGCTATTTCCCCTATACTATTCATTCACTCCACCAAATTTACACCTGTTACAATTATTTAATATATCAACGACCAGCGATATCATCCCTTGACACCTTATCCGAACAGTCACCCAAATTACAAACATATATATTAACTCCACATAACAATACTGATCTAAGAAGGTCAGACCACCATGATCTTCTAATCTCAACAACAAGAAATCATGCTCGCCATCATCTACAAATAATCTCTATAATCTACAAATATTCAACCCACTTACGAAACATCGCTCCTTTACAGCAAACACACCTTAGGATAAACCCCTTTACCTCTAATCACCTTTTACCATTTAAAACACCCCACTAATTTTATATCACAATCCCAACCCTCGTCAAACTTCTTCCAGATTCCTGACCCAAAAAAAATAAATAAAATAACCCCACCATCCATCAACTCTACAATAAGAAGGCACCTTACACCCTCAATCCTACCATTCCCCCCTCCATCTACTCTAAACAAACAACTTACCACTACTCACCCCTCTACTCTCTAATTCTTTCTCATGAATAAATAGACCGCTTCCATCCACCTTAGTACCAAATTAAATAGCTAATGAAGACATAAAACATTCCCTGTCTTCATAATCCCACACATAATAATTAATATAACATATTCACAATCTATATCTTAATAACTAAACGTTAGAGATGTAAATCATTAACTATACAAAAATCGCCTTCATGTATTCGTATCTATGTTAATACTTATTGTTATTCTACTTTAATAAGGTAAATTTAATCATACATTTTACACTTAACAATACTGCACAACCAATATACAAATTTCCCCTTTATCTTAATAAATCACTGTTATAAAATGGGAGATCATATAATTTCAATATGGCCTAAATACACAAATTTAATCCTCAAATGCTCTTCAAGTATTTCATTGCCATTATTTATTCAAAGTACGTTATATCAATTTGATCTACACTAATCTACATCCAGCTTAAAATAACTGCACTTTTTCACAAATATATAATTAACTCAATCAACACCTACCTTCAGCTCACTCACAGAGAGCCTATCATATCAGCCAATAACACTGACAAGATCAATAATAAATATCTTTGCGCTTACATCGTATCTCATTATAAACAAAATCACGTACACTTAGTTCAGCTTCAGTTACCCCTCCTATTCATCAACTATTATAATAATATTCAATCCTTCCATACCTTCTGAATCCTCCCTATACCCCTCAGCCAGGACTTATGTGCAATATAATCTTCCAAATAAACTCCAAATTTATAATCACAATCACTGAACCTAATCATAATACCTTGGATCATTTCACCCTGCCAGCTAAATTCCAAAGTCTTTTATCGCCCGAAGGCTTAGAAATCACCTTTACCTAATTCAGTCCAAATCTTATTATTTTACCTGCTTACATATGAGCACCTAACTACCTATACATAATATCTCCCATACCCTATAAATAACTACCTCCTTTATATCTTAAATACATCCATAATCATACTCTCTCACCACACAAATCCTACTATCACCTCCTCATTACTGCTGAAGCCTTATGACTTTTAATATAATAGTGTTCGATCCCCACAACTTCCTAAAAATCATTTCGTCTTCAAACTTCTATAAAAGTTTCCTGTCTATTAAGTTTATTATTATATATATTTGACATGTTACTCTCTTTACCAATAACACTTTCAAAATATTGCGCCTTCTCAAAAGAGCTTCACTCTATTCCCTTTCCCCTTTAGTCTCCTTCTCCTCTCCTTCCAATGCTTCATTTATTCTCTATAATGTGTTGGTCACTCTATTTAACTGTGATGAGACTGTCGTGTATTATTTCCGTCCCCTATCAAATTAATATTTCTACAATACTTTCCCCCGGAATACACTAGCTTTTAGCTACATTTCATTTCAGACATCTTATTCCAACTTATTCTCAGTTCTTGCACATCAAGGCACCTCTCATCATTCGCACCACTATATCATAGAACCCAAACCCCATTTATCAATAAAAAACAACAGTTCTCTTCTCACACTTACTACCAAAGGCCTCCTAAATCATCCTTCGGGAATCCAATGATTTGTTAACAGTTTCATCATTCATTGTTACATTACAAGCTAGCTTTAATTTGCACAGTATGGTATTCTCCAGCATACTATACAAATAATGCATATATATATTAATATAAATAATATAATTATATAATATATATATACAATTAATATATATAAATTAAATATAATACAAAAAATAACCTTAACAATAATCAAAATATATTATTATCCTAGTAAAATATATAATAATAACTATATATAATAATAAATATATATTTAAGGAGAACATTATAAAAAGAAATTTAATATATTAAATATCTCTGAAAATTACGCTTTAAATTAAAGTATATTTGATAAAATATAAATTATAAATTATATTGGTCAAAGTTATAAAATAATGCCCCAATTAACACTTTGAGCCCAAATAAGTTACCCCTTTTGACAAATAAATTATCCATAAGTTAAAAAAATACAATAAAATATATAAAAAATAGTGTCAATGTGTAAAAACATATAGAGTTCAGTAATCGCAAGATTACCCTAATTGTCTCCCTTTTTTAAAAGGAGAAATCATATAGTGAGCCAAAATGTATCACCAAAACCAACAACCAGTATCAGTCAATCAAGTCTTTCCCTTTCTATTAAAATTCCTAAAAAAGATTGTAAATTGTTTCGATTAATAAGAGACCACAAATGACTAAAACATAAGTCTAGAGAATACAAAGATACGGAATCCCACCCTATGACCGCTCTCATCTTAAAGTAAATTATTTACGTATTAGAGACAATTTATTTAATTTTGAAAATTAGACATCAATCGAGACAGTTATTCGACAATTATTTAATAAGTACACATTAAAAATAAAACATATGCATATATGCAGCAACCACAAACTTAAGCAAATTCTAATTTTATAGAACTCACTGCTTTGGTAAATAAATGCACCGTTCGATAAAAACTTCATGAACATAACAATTATAACTATTAACTAATCTAGCCTCAATATATACCCAAAAAAGTATGGTGAGTGAACAAAAAATCTTTTTATATCTTTAGCTAAAGGCACGTTTCAGTGAACGATACTTTTCACATTTCATTCAGCTTTAACATGTTAATGACTTGTGAATGAAATAAGGTAACTAACAATAATACAGTTTACACTAAAAATACGTTAACTTGAACTTATATAATAAATATAAGCGAGGAGATAGTTATATATTGCAACCTTCTGGACTTATCTTTTTTTCCTACCCATATAAACTTCTGATGACTCACACAATTATAGTTTTTGTGCCCTAAGTAGAATTTGCCTCCACCTAACATACTTAACCATCTCATAGATGAAAAAACGAACTTCTTATTGAGACAAACGTGGTACCTATCTCGTGTCTAAAACCAACCATATAATACCCATTCATATCTTGCCTTTACACACATATCTAATTTATCCAATATCTAAAAAACGAATGGAAAACAATAATCCGTGGCAAACTTAATAAGCTTCTTATCATAAATATTCCTAAAACTGACAGCAAATTGTGAATGAAATTTCACAAGTCGCATTGATGCTAACATAAGCAGAAAAAATCATATTCTTGTATCTTTGCTTAAAAACAAAACATATAAATAAACACATAAAATTTTAAAAATAAAATTTATCTTATTTTCTCTTTTTAATCTTTGAACGCTAACTTCTATCCATATATACAATTATTTTTTAACAATTTTATCGTTCCTGTAATTTTAAGAGAATTCATCTTTCAATTTAATTTTATTTCTTTCACATTAATTTAGTTTTAAGTTCTTTTGAAATCAGATAATAATCATATATAGATTAACTTCTAATTAACACAGTTATTGTTAAACGAGTATAACATTACTTTATATATCATTAAGATACATTATAAATATATTACTCATATACTAAATAATAATCATATATATAATAATAATAATATAATAAATTAAATAAATATAATATAATAAATATAAATACTAAAAACAAAAAAATAAAATATATCTAAATTAATATATATATATTATATATATACTAAATAAATAATAATCATATTAAAACTATTAATATATTTTATTAAATAACTATAAATATAAAACTATAATAATAAATATATCATACCAATCCAATTTATTATCGTTCTAAAATTATAAACATCAAATTTGAAAGACTAGTATAAATTGACACTTTAGGGAAATTATACTGTCTATATATTTCAAATGTGATGTCTATTCGTAATAGGTAAGATGAAAACGATGATTGTTTCAAATCATGATATTTCGTTTATTTAGTTATTTAAATATTCCTCTCTCTCATAAAAAGTCTAATATAATTAATAACCATACATTATGATTCTTATTATATATAATATTATGTCTTATTAGACGAGAGCTCATCTTTAACTTCATCATTCTTAATCACTCTCTTTACGTCTCGAATAAAATGTTGATTCAGAGATTAATTACCTCCTCTTGCTTATTAATTTGAATTATCAATGACTCGGACTACGTATCTACCCTAAATATTTTATAAAAGCAATCAGGGATATAATGCTCTAGTTAGGCTTATATATTTTAACTATGATCAGGTTAATTAGTAATTCAATAATATAATTTTGAGCATAACCTGTAGCGGGAAACTACTTTAAATGAACTATAATTATATATCTCCAAGTGAATATTAATCATATTAATACACGTCAGTTAAAATTCTAATTTCCTTATCATATCTACATTTTAATATTATAATACTCACTCTTTAGCTAATCAAATAGCTACCTTTTACTCCTATTATACAAACTCACCATCATCTTCACCAATTTGGAACTTATGCCCCCTAAATACAACATATAACACTACATAATACAATACCAATAACATACATATAATATATATAATATTATACTATATATTTGACAATATTCCAGCTTGTGAAAATCATGATAATCCATTCAATTAGTGTCAATCTAATATTAGATAATCATATCATATTCTAAAGCAAAAAAAAGTATATGATACTGATAACAATCTTAGTTACCCCTACTTATGAATTATAGAAACTTACTATATCCAAGAACATATATTACCCCTATCCGGCACAATATCCCTATTATATCATACCTAATATTCACTAATTTATAAATATATATAATTATATATAATAGTAATATATTAATATTATATTATATATATCCCTAATATATATATTATTATATTATTATATTTATTAACTTAATAATATATTAACGTAAATTGAGATTGGAGGGATGTAGGTGAAAAAAGTTTTCAATTGAAACATTCTATTCCAAATACTAGTATTAGTAATTAGTATTAGTAATAAATATATAATAATATAACTTAATTAAAATAATATTTATTCAATATTAATTAATATTAAAACTAGCTAACCCAAGGATAAGATTTAAATACTACATCCTGATCAGTCGCGCTAAATATATAATGAGGTCTTCCAACATAGACATCTATCTCCTGTGAAACTCAAATATTAGTGTATATCTATCTTTACAAAATAACACCTCAATTTACTCACTTGTACTGCAGCTGGCTCCTCATTTAACAGTAATCCTCCTAAACTATGATTCAAGTTACCTAAGCTTTCTTCACTAGTACGTTATACTAATCTATACCTTATCATCTGAGTCTTTAACTGATTACCTTACTAGGTAGTCACAAATTCCCTCTTTCTATATTCTTGTGTTTACATTATCTATCATAGGGTTACTTGAGCATACCTTTTCTACTCACAAGAATGGTCTAACCCAACCATATACTATCAAGTTCTATCTCACCCACATCCTACATTTACAGTAATATACATTGTACTTCACTCCTACTCACTCAAGTTTCTTGTAGTTACTTTGTATCTATACTTCTGTTATCTCATTATTCTGTATTCTTCCGGTTACATAATGACTATCTTCACAGATACCTAATACAATATAATACTTAGATCACCGCTATCATGCTATTTTACATCTCCTCATCTGCTGTAGTGAGCTTAAACGTCATTCAAGCTTCCAATACACAGATATATAAATATATACGTCTATTTGTTCTAGGAAGGATATACTTTCCGCAGCATATTAAACTAATTATTTATAATACCTCATTTTCACACAATTTCCGTATCCATTACTAAACCACATAGGGATTACACTCACAAATAATGTGTCTTTCAATAGCTTTATGTACTCATTATATATCACATAACACATTATAATAAACTATATATATACTATATCTATCAATACATTATTCTCCATATCTTAACTAAGTACAATTCTCTCCTCCGGCAATGTACTACTATGCCCTCACTCACTCATGTTAGGTAAAATATAAAATAAATATAATATCATTTCAAAAAATATAATTAAATACATATTATATCATTATATAATTAATATAATAATATATAATAATTATTAAATTATATATTATAATATATATCTAAATTATATATCATATATTTAATATATAATATATATAATACTAATATATATTAAATATATATTATCATTATAATATATATATATATATAATAATATATATATAATAATATATATATTATAGTATATATTATTATCCTTATTCCACAAATATCTCGTAAAACTTTCCATTTCTAAACCCTCAACTCTTTTTTTTCATTTTAGTGTTTCAATGCCACGCTTCACTCCATACAGAACGTGGAACAAATACATACACCTCGAACAATTTTCATTTACCTCCTTGTTAAATATTCATTTTTCCATAATTCCTAAGGCTGCTCTAATACTCTTTCACTCGCAAACTATGGTCCATCATCTTCTATTTAATGTACCCGAAAAAGCCCACCCTAATATCGTCTCCTAATGTATTTAAAACTGTTTGTCCTGCTAAGCTTTCCCATTCACCTTATGATATCACCGACCTTGGAAATCCTTCTCTTGGGTATTTTGCACTAATTTCATCAACTTTGCTTTTAGCTGAATTAGGTTTTTTAATCCTCTTTCCTTGGCACACCTCGTTCAAACTCCACAAGACACCAAATCCACGCCCAAGTGCTTTCTTTCAGTAGCGCAAAATACACAGAAATCGTCAGCAAAAAAGAAGACGCTTATCTCCCAATTATTTTCATTCAGATTCATATCAGCTCTTTCGCTGAATCTATATCGACCCAATTCACTTATCTTAACAGATAATTGGTTTTAGAAAGAATTTAGTAATTGAAAACCCTTATAATGAAACAATCCCTTCCTTCCTGTTACATCACTAAACACACACCTCTACTGTTCGTTTAGAAAATGCTTTAAATGCCTTTAATAGCAAACCATTTATTTCATAACTTTCTAATGTTCTCCACAACGTTCCTCTTTGCACTCTATCATATGCTTTTCCAAATCAAGAAAGCATGCAAAAACTACTTTCTTACTTTTCTGACGATTTCTTTGCCAGCATCTAAAGGTAAATACGCTGATCCAACACATCCTTGACTCCCCTAAAACATCGTTACCTTCTCTCCATCTTTTATCTGAAATTAATTCTTAACTTTTTTCATATTAAATTCGGTCCAATACATTTTACCATGCACACACTCAATTAAACTTATTTCCTCTATCAATTAGAACACTCCTTTTTTGTCTACCCTCATACCTTATAAATTATTAAAATACAAGACAAGAGCATTTAGAGGATTCTGTAAACGAATACACCTCGCACTGTTCAGACAAAACCAATTCGCAATAATCCAATTAATCATCAGCCACTACACATAACAATGTGACCTTCCTTTTTCAACATTTCTAATTGTATAGCATCCAACCCAGAATATTTTCCTCCTTTTGACTTCTTCAAAAGCATTCCATATTTCATCCTTTTAATATGCCCTAACATTTACATTTCTAAAACTCTATTCTCTACAAGATGATTTTTGTCTATTCTTTCTACACCTTCCCTATCATACTCTTCCAAGCAACTTCCCAATTTACCTTAAAAATGAATTGCTTTCCATGCGATCACGCGTCCAATAACTAAGTTTGAGAAATCATACCTGAATCTAATTCATAACTACAAACTATTAACTATATCCATATTATATTACGTATCATTTACTATTCTTAATATTCTAAAATCTTGTGTATTAACTCTCTTTTCACTAAATAAATAGATTTACTTTCTTACTTGATGATAGTATAATGACAACAATCTTTTTGATGGTTTCAATTATTCGTGATTATTCATCTTTAACAATATCAAATATTAAGTATAAATCCACACAAATTTAGCAGGAACGCAATTTGTGATTATCAGTCTGCAGCAATAAAAGCGCACTATTAATCATACAACTAGCGTTACAATTATCGGGTATATAATAAAATTATGTGACTAATATGATGAAATTTTCACCAATCCTGTCAAGTTAATTTATATTACTTAATCTAGCAAATAACGTTACAAAGCGTATTTATTTCTACCATCTAATGTGATGTGAACTAACTCTTCTACTACTTTATATCTCTTACCTTACTACCTTCTCTCTCTCCTTTCTCCTATCCCATACTCCACCCTCGTCATATTACTACTTATTATAGATTAACTATATATATTATATATTTAATATAAATTATATATATTTAAATCTATTGTCTAACCTTTATCATAGAATTTATGATCATCGAAGTTGTATAGTCTATATTATTAATACAACAACAACAGTTGAATTTAAATTCCTAAAATATCCAGATATTGAACGCAATGAAAGTAGTGAATTGTCTTGAAATATAAACCTCATGTACGAATTGAAGCACATTGTAATCTATGTGTTACCTCAGAATAGATTTGGAGCACAACGGTGAAGTTGCCAATAGTATGGGCTAGGAGTCTTGATCCAAGGTATGCATAAATTATTAACCTAAGTTAGATAAGTTTTCCTCATAGAATAGGGAACTATTAGTACTTAGTAGAAAGTGCACTATACCGCTCGAACTTATATTTATATTAATAAGTTTGAAGTACTGCGAGTAGATAAAAATAGGATATAAAAATAACGAAATTATAGAATTTTATCGTTTATTATCACTCAAGAAGTTATTTTATATATAATTATATATATATAATATATATATATATAATAATATAATAAATAATACTATATAAATTATATAATTTACTTTAGCACTCCCTTATTCCCCCATTCTACTCTAATATCTGTTTATAAAATTGTTTACTTAATAATACTTCGATTTTTACTATTTTTAAACGTTATAATAAATAAATATATTTAATATATATATATATAGTATAATTATATATATATACTATAATGTAATATGAATATTAAATAATATATATATATAATTATAATAAAATATTAAATTATATAATATTTATATTAATAACTTTCTTTTATACCAAAATTAGAATTTGTATACATATTTATATATATAATATAATATGAGATAATATAATATAATATGTATTTTCTTATTATTCTATATCATATATTAAATTTAAAGTGAAGAATCAAGAGCAGAGAGGTGTACTAATACGGGGAAGAAACTATTCATAATGATTTATATAGTAATAATTTATAATATAGTAAGTGGAGTTAATGGATTATGTTGTGTTAGCACTCCCTAATCACTATACTATAATATATACTTATATATATATTATATAATATAATATTATATATATATATATATACAATTATATATATATATATATATATAATATATATAAATTATATACTACACTATATGTGTTATATAGTATTAGTATATCGTATAATATAAACGTAGCCTAAATAAAAATGAGATTCTTATATTTGTATATTTGTTAAAGTTACCTACTACTATTATTATAATTTATAACTATAATAAAAATGAAATTTTTTTTATCTCATTATAATGTCAATGTCTTTTTTATATGATCGCGTACGATAATAAAGTGCTTAAACAGCCCGATTCATTTTGCTATATATCTCAGTGTGATCGAGATATACATATATAATATATATGTGAGTTTTATATCAGTAATGTTGATCAGTAAATAGGCGATAAATAAAACAGCCTCATATGAAAATAAAATAAATAATTCTATTAGTTTGGTATGACGATTCATACTACAACAAAATAACATCGCAATTATAAAATAACTCTCTCTCACTATTTACTAAAATGATATGACTACAGACAAGAAGCTAACGTGATACCACCACTTAGAGGTAAACCAACTCCACAATCTAAGAAATTGGCGTAATATGCAATTACACTTCTTGAAGAATTAAATATTACGTGAACTAATAAAAATTAGCCATGAAATCAATTTACATAAATACAATTTCTACATACTCTATCTAATCGCGAAATAATAAATGTATTAAAATAAGGTATAAGTATCCTAGTTTTAATAACCTATATATCAGCTATACGTCACCCATAAGTAGAACCATACACTTATAAAGCTAGAACGATCCCCTCAATAAATGCCAGTATTTCCAAAGAATAAATACCCCCTATATTTAGGACAAAATATAATAAAAAGTACGAATATGAGCGTATAACCTGTATTAAAATACAAAAACATATATATAAACAAACTGAAACAAATACCAAAATAGTGTACATACAAATACTACTCGAAAACGATCAACATATATCATTCTACACTACCTTAGTTAACCAAGCATCAAGTTACAATTGGCGGGTGTGAGAGAAATGCGAACTGCACACGCGGCAAACAGATATATATGGTATATATTAAACATGTAAAATATTCGATCTGCCTAAAGATGCATATAGGAGACATAAACCCTAACCTAATACACAAGTCCTCTCCCACAAAGTCACCATTCAAGCCACCCGTGCAGTTGTGTGACGATCACTCATAGTGGAAATAAGATAGATCATAGATGAGATCTGCAATCATAACGAAAATAGTTATCTCTAGGCTTGTAAGTTGAATGAAAATGGTGCTCAAAGGTAATCTGATAAAAATTGACGTAAATCCTAGGACGGAAAAAAGAATAGCAGTTCAGAAAGATATTAGCACATAGCAGAAATTAAACTATTATTCACAGAGATATGAGTTCGAGAAATATGAAAGCATAGTGGAGATTTAGGGTAGTATCGACTCTCTCCTGGTGATTACGTACATAGGTTAGCTGTGTCAGGTCAAGAAATATAGTAGGAGCAGGGTGAGAAAAGTGCTTAAAATTAGGTCGTTAAATGATAAGAGTTCGTTAGCGAACATATGGACTCTTTTGCGATATCTCGAATAGTTCAAGCGATTGAAATTGAATTCGTAGTACGTTACCTTTGCATTCCCTGTCGAGAGGAATTTGAGATATTGTGGCGTGTGTCACTACAAGATCTATTTGCAGCAGATGGAGTTCCTTCACTTAGAGGTCAAGTTTAAACCCTAAGTGGTGTTTTTTCTGCTTGAAAGATTACCAGTTTGGCAAGACAAGTGATAATGCTATAGAAAAACTAAGGTAAAGAACGAGTAGGGGAATTGAATGAGCTATCCAAATGAAAGAATACAAATAGTAATAGCCAAAATGGTAACTGTAATAGTGGCGAGTGAAGCTACCAACATAATAGCACTACATAAGAATGTTTGTACAGGTTTAACAATAATGAAATCACTTGTGAATCAAAGTGCACCATTATAAAAAATGGATCCTAGCACCATCCCCTATGCCGGCTTATTGGTTCGCAGTAAATCAAACTTGTGGATTTAACAACAAATGACTCCATAACACGCACTTTAGATAATAAAAAACATATGATGTTCTGTTGCTGTAATTAGTTGGGAAACAGTATACCATAAATTAGAGTGCTCCTAGATGAGGACAATTAGCACTAGGGATCAATGAGTTGGTGTGAATCAGTATCAACATCCGACAAAGCAGGCTTGCACACTGCAAGCCTATATTGGATATAGAGATCCATAAAACCTTATGTACATGAAGAACTCCTCTCTCTTATGTTGACAGAAAGAACCATTAATATTTCACACGTGCGTGACATATTATGAAAAAATATCTTCACGCGAAATATTCGATCTTTTAATTGATAACGATTTGTTAAAGCATTTACGCAAAACTGAAAAGAAGAACCTGCTCTAAAGAACATATACCTCATTTTCAGCTTTTATATCCGAGCCGCTAGTACCATTAATATATATGAAAAACAAACGCGATACCCAATAGAGAGAAGCCATTATGAGTATTTAAGATCTCCGGTCCCAAACATATTCCGCGGCAGTGAGCGCCATCCCCGTGTGAACCTATCGGAGCGATTTGTAGCCATTTCATATCAAGCTTACAAGGCACAACACCCATGAACCAGAACCTTCACGAAAAATACGAATTCTGACATCTGGTTGACATTCAGACTGATTTTGTCAAGCATAATGTGACCGCTTACTGAACTTAGGAAAAAATTAAATACTACATGAAAATTGACCACCGCAGCAACCAGAAATATTTTATAAAACACAGTGCCTGCCGGGGCACCGGAACTCAAAAAAACAAATTTAATTGAATCCAGACAATCAATGTGGTGGGACCTCCCCGAAAAAAATTATATTGTGTTATTAGCTCACCCTAGATAATCCCATTATATAGCAATAGATAAACAGATAACAATTATAGAATAAACTGTAGGAGCATTATTTTCTATTAAATAAGACCAATTACTTGAGAAATAAAAAAACCTTCAGCACCGTAACACTAAAGAGCTCCAATTAAGCCCCCGTAGCTCCCAGAATTATAAATGGATGACCTAGGTGATAATGTGTTGACTTCCCTCTAAGAAAGAATAGACTATGGAAAATAACTGAGGACGGTGCGAGGTGCAACACGAGTTAATTGAAAAGAGGATATAGTCATCAATGGGTAAGTTTGTTATAAACCCCAATAAATTTACCTGGCATTCATTGGGGATGTTACACTTAAAAGTGGGGGCTAAGGCTATGGAAGTACACCCATTTAAGTAGGTCTGCATCTGTAACTACTTAATTGATTTGAGTGAGCATGAAACTAGACCTCACTGAGAGGATATTCTTTTTCAGACACCATAAACGTCCCCCAGGAAAAGCCTGTGTAAAAAAATGCCCGATAACCAATTTGATAACCCCCCCACAAGACCTAATATATCAGTGATTTACCCGACTCGAAAATTAGCTTGCCTCCGCACTAAACCATATATATAATGTAAATTACTATAAAACTTTAAAAAATATTATTTAATATCTAATTGACTTGTAAAGTAGGAACCATAGTATATTTATGGTGTAAGTTTAATCGACCCTTATATCGTTCCAGAGTTGATAAGTGAGGAGACCACAATTTTTGTGTTAATCGGACACTTTGAGACCCCAAAAAAAGAGAACAGGTGACTACCTATAAATATAGATAAATTCTAAGAAAACACTAATTGTTTATGAATAATGCAGATGATGATGAGATATCTGAGATTCCAAATGATGATTTGGTTCCGAGATTGGGCAAGCAGTCTGAGGAGGAACAAATATCAAAAGATTCTACAGAGAATTCAGATGCAAGAAGCATGGAAAATAATGGATTAAACTTTAAGAGTATTACCGAATCTCAAGATGACTTGGACACGGAGGTATTTTTATTCCACATGTTTGTTTATTGAATATTTAACCAATTTATAATGTAGTTTTGTAATGAATTTTTTTTTTTTTTTAATTTTAGCAGGGCGAAGATATTAAAGTATGATTTGAACAGACTATAGAAATACTCTTAAAAGCAGAAAAACTTCTGTTCAATCACCTGCGCAAGTCGTTTACGTTTATAAATAAAATATTAGAAACAAACTATTTAAAAATAATTTATAAATGTAATCTTTTATTCATTATCTCTTTTGTATATAATATATTTAAAACGACGCTGAAAAAGAAACATGGCAGATACTCAAAAAAATATGGTTGACTATGGAACATGTTTATGATATTTCCATCATCGATCCTTATACGAAACATCAACTCATTTAGAGGAAAAAAACAAAAATAGTATCAATGATAAAGAATAGTAATTTTAAGCGAGTTTTTGCTATAGGATAAGGATAATTAATTAGATTCCAGTAATTATTATTGTTGTTCTCTCGGGAAAAAAATCTAACGCTTAAGAACAAGAAAAATTATTTTGCACCATCTCCGAGAAGTAAAAAGTACGTTATTTCGTGCCCCGAGCAAACCGTAGGAGGGTGCCCTTAAAGATTTTTACAGTTAATTCTTTAAAGTGTACTATATTTATTTAAATATAATATTTTATTAATGATTTGGTTTTCCTTAAATTCCATTTTTACGATAATTAGTTTTTAGAGGTAACTAAATTAAAAAATAAATAAATAAATATTGCACAACGCCCAAAAATACGATAGTGACGTTTAGTAATTACCGAGACGATCCTTATAAAGTACACTTACCGCCAAAAAGAAACTCAGCCTTAGAAACGAAAAATTTAATTTGATCATCATCTGCCGAGAAGTAAAAAGTTACGTTTTTTTGTGCCCGAAGCGTAAGTGGGACCTTTAAGATTTCTTACGTCTCGGAAGATGTTGCAAAATAAATTTTTCGTTCCTAAGCGAGTTTTTTTCGATGCTAAAGCAAGTGTACACTTCTTCTATATATATACTTTTTTTTAATTTAGTCTCCCTTAGATTCAGTTTTCTATGAAAAATAATATTTAGAGGTAACTAAACCAAAAAAGATTAATTAAAAAAAAACAACGCACGACCCCCCATTTCCTATAGGCTTTGAGCATTTTTGCTTACACTTTAAATTTAACGTAAAAAATCTTGTAAAGGTACCCTGCTCACGTTCACTCGGGGCACGAAATAACGTTACTCATCTACTTTTCTGGAGATGGTGCAAAAAATTTTTTTGTTCCTTAAGCAAGTTTTTTTCCCGAGAGAAACCAAAAAATAAAAACTATTTACGAATCTAAGTCTGTAAAGGATTGATAATAATCAGTTATTAACATATTGATATTTTATTCTTCGTTCTTAATTTTTCTTAAAGTCTTAAATTATATCATCCTTACCCAATCTAACATGGGGGTGGACTTCGGCAAAACTGTTAAAATTACTCAAGGTGCCCGCGATCGCAAAAATGTTTGAGACCACTGATCTATTACTATACTTTATTTATATAAAAATTTCTTTTTCCTATAGTTTTAGTCTCCCTTAAATTCTTTTTCTACAGAATAAATAATTTTTAGAGGTAAACTAGATTAAAAAAATAATAAAAAATTATACGACGCCCATTACCTCGAAACGTCTCGTCGTCAGTATAGGTGAGTTTCGTAAAAGCCAAACAATAAATGAGCTCTACGCGTTTCAGAATCCATTTTTTACGCTTAGAAACGTCGTCAAGCGTAATAATAGTTCCAATAGAGACGTTTCATCGGAACCGTTGATAACTAAAAGGAGTTTAATCAAAACAACCTCTCCAAAAAGTCGACCTATCGGTATAAAGATTGAAAATTTTTTTCTTCAAATTTTAACTTAAACCCTTCGACTTATAAACAGTACAGAATAAACGTCACTATAAAGAATAATTTAATACGTCTTTAAACGTAGTAATAACATCCTGAAAATATATAGCCACGCGTTGATAGTTCGGGTCGTTTTTATCGTAATCGGGAAACGTCATTATATTATATGACGCTCGTAGAAGAAAACCCGGCCTCGATTGATCCCCTCCGAAGATCGTCTCGGTAATTACGAAACGTCACTATCGTATTTTGAGGAAAAAAACGAAAAGTTCACCCGGATAAAGTTATGATGAAAATTAGAAAAATATAAGTACATAGAAAAAATAAACAATTAATGATATGTGGATACCGGATACCTGAATATCAATTCCTAGAATATAAAATCGACGTAAAGAAAATCTTAAAGGTCCCCACTTACGCTTCGATCGGGGAACAAAATAACGTAACTTTTTTCTTCTCGGGAATGTTTGCAAAATAATTTTTCTAAATACATTTACTGTTCAATTTCAAAATTTACTTTATATATATTATTTTATTAGTCTCCCTTAAATTTCAGTATTTCTATGATAAATAATTTTTAGAGAAACTTAAACAAAAATTAATTATATAAACTACGCACGACCCCCATTTCCTATAGACTTTGAGCGATTTTTTGGCTACACTTTAAAATAACGAAAAAAAATATTAAAGGTACCCTCTACGTTCACTCGGGCACGAATAACTTTACCTCTACTTTCGGAGATGTGCAAAATCAAAATTTTTGCTCGCTTAAGCGAGGTTTTTTCCCTAGAAAAACCAAAAAAAAAAAAAATTACGGAATCTAAGTCTGTAAAGAATTGCCAATAATAAGTTATTCACATACTGATATTGTATTTTTCTTTCGTTCTTATTTTTTTTTAAATCTTAATTGATTTATCATGATCTATTATATTTATGTATATTAAATTTTTTTTTATAGTTAGTCTTCCTTTAAATTCCATTTTCTTACGATAAATAGTTTTTAGAGGTAACTAAATTAAAAAAACAAATAATATAAAATATTGCACGACGCCCATTCACTCGGAAACGTCCTCGTCGTATAGTGACGTTTCGTAAAAGCCAAAATAAATGACTCTTACGCGTTAAGAATCCATTTTTTACGCGTAGAACGTCGTTAAGCGTAATAAGTAGTTCCATAGTTACGTTTTATCGGAACCGTTTATAACTCAAAAGTTCTAAATCAAAATCGCTCTCCAAAAAAGTCGACCTCGGGAAAAATTGAAATTTTTTTTTCAAATTTTAACTATACCTTCGACTTATAAACGGTACAGAATAAACGTCCCTATAATAATTAATACGCTTAACGATAGCTCATCCCTGAAAATATTGCCGTTTGATCGTTCGAGCGTGGTTAAACCTTTAGACGAGGAAACGACATTAATATGCGTAGTGGTAGAGGAAACCCGGCCTCAATTGACCTGAATATCAATTCTTAATAAAAATATCGACGTAAAGAAATCATAAAGTCCCCCACTTACGCCCGACGGGGCCAAAATAACGTAACCTTTTAATTCTCGGGAGATGTTGCACAAAATAAATTTTTCGGTCCTTAAGCGAGTTGTTTTTTGAGTTAGCAAGTGTATTTATATATATTTATTATTATTTTTAATTTATCTCCGCTTAAATTCAGTTTTCTATGAAAAATAATTCTTAGAGGTGACTAAACAAAACATTAATTATAAAAAACTACGCTCTGACAGCATCGTTGCTTGTTTAAATTAATTTTTCTTTATAGTTTAGTCTCCCTTAAATTCCATTTTTCTACGATAAATATTTTTTAGAGTGTAACTAAGTAAAAAAAAAATAAAAAATATTGCACGACGCCCATTACCCTCGGAAACGTCCTCGTCTTATAGTGACGTTTCGTAAAAGCCCAAAATAAATACTCTACCGCGTTTAAAATCCCACTTTTTTACGCTTGAACGTCGTTAGCGTAATAAATAGTTTCCAATAGTGACCTTTCATCGGAACCGTTTATAACTTCAAAAGGTCTAAATAAAAATCGCTCTCCAAAAAGTCAACCTCGTCATGATGAATTTTTTTCTTTCAAAATTTAACTTATACCTTCGTCGATTAAAACGGTACAGAATAAACGTTACTATAATAATAATTAATTATTCGCTTAACCGATAGTTTCATTTTTTGCTACACTTTAAAAATTAATGAAAAAAAATATTAAAGGTACCCTTCTACGTTCACTCTGGGCACGAAATAACGTTACTCTCTATTCTCGGGAGATGGTGCAAAATAAATTTTTTTGTTCCTTAAGCCGAGTTTTTTTTTCCTAGAGAAACTAAAAAAAAACATTATTACGAAATCTAAGTCTGTAAAGAATTGCTAATAATAAGTTTTTCACATATCGGATATTTATTTTTTCTTCGTTCCTAATTTTTAATAAATTCTTAATTATTTATTCATTGATCTACTATATTTTATTTAATATTAATTTTTTTTATAGTTTAGTCTTCCTTTAATTCCATTTTCTACGTAATAGTTTTAAGAGGCTAACTAAATTAAAAAAAAATAATATAAAAATATTTGCCACCACGCCCATTCACTCGGAAACGTCCTCGTCTGTATAGTGACTTCGTTAAAAAGCCCAAAATATGACGCTACGCGTTTAGAATCCATTTTTACGCTTAGAACGTCGTTAAGCGTAATAGTAGTTCCAATAGTACGTTTTTATCGAACCGTTTATAACTTCAAAGTTCCTAAATCAAAATCGCCTCTCCCAAAAAGTCACTCCGGAAAAATTGAATTTTTTTTTCAAATTTTAACTCTTATACCATTCGACTTAGTAAAACGCGTACAGAATAAAACGTCACGTATCCAATAATAATTATATCGTCTTAACGATAGTCATCCTTCGAAATATTGCCGTTTGATCGTTCGATGTCGTTTTTATGGTAATCGAAAACGTCATTATATTATAGTGCCGCCGTAGAGGAAACCCGGCCTCAATTGACAGATAATCCAATTCTTAAATAAATTTAAACTTAAAGAAATATTAAAGGTCCCCACTTACGCTCCGATCGGGGCACGAAGGTCTCTTGGATTTCGGAGAGTTGCAAATAAATGAAAAGAACAAAAAAATTTTTTGTTAGGAAATAACGTTTATATTATTATTATTATTTTTAATTTAGTTCCCTTAAATTCAGTTTTCTATGAAAAAAAATTTTTAGAGTGACTAACAAAAATTTATTTATAAAAACACGGATAATGCATCGTTGCGTTGTTAATATTAATTTTTTTATAGATTCAGCTCTCCTTAAATTCCATTTTCTACGATAAATATTTTTTAGAAGGTAAACTAAATTAAAAAAGAATAATAAAAAAATACTTGCTTTCTACCCACAAATTCTGACGTCCTCGTCATATAGTGACGTTCCGTAAAAGCCCAAAATAAATGACTCTACGCGTTTAGAATCCATGTTTTTACGCTAAAAACATCGTTAAGCGTAATAATATTCCAATTAGGACCTTTCATCGACCGTTATAACTCAAAAGGTCTAAATAAAAATCGCTCTCCAAAAAGTCGGAAGAGATAAAAACTTGAAATTTTTTTTTCTTCATAATTTGAATTTTATACCTTCGACTTATAAACGTTACAGAATAAACGTCATTATAATAATAATTAATCGCTTAACGATAGTTCATTTTTGCTTACACTTTAAAAAAAATATTAACGTAAAAAAAATATCAAAGTACCCTCCTATGGTTCACTCGGGCACGAAATAACGTTACTCTCTACTCTTCTCGGGAGATGTGCAAAAAATAAATTTTTCTGTTCCGGAAAGCGAGTTTTTTTCTTTTAGAGAAACTAAAAAAAAAACCAAATAAATTACGGAATCTAAGTCTGTAAGAATTGCTAAATAATAAGTTTGTCACATATTGGATATTTATTTTTTTCTTCGTTCTTAATTTTATTTAAATTACTATAATTATTTTTTTTATAATTGTTTGAATATATTTTATTTATATTAATTTTTATAGTTCTACCATACATTAGTACAGCATTCGTTAATAAGGTAACTCAAATTAAAAAAAAAAAATAATTATAAATATTGCACCACGACCATTCACCCTCGGAAACGTCCTCGTCGTATAGTAAGCGTTTCGATAAAAGCCCAAAAATAATGACTCTACGCGTTTATAGAATCATTTCTTACGCTTCGAAACGTCGTAGCGTAAGTCAATATAGTATCCATAGTGGGACGCCTTCATTAGACCCGTATTAACTCAAAAGGTCTAAATCAAAATCGCTTTCCAAAAAGAAAAAAAAACAGGAAAAAATTGAAATTTTTTTTCAAATTTATAACTTAACTACCCTTACGTCGACTTATAAACGGTACAGAATAACCGTCACTATGAATAATAGCTTAAATACGATCTTAACATAGTTTCATCCTTGAAAATATATGACACGAATATTTAGATTCGTTCAGTCGTTTTAATGATAATCGAGAAACGTCATTAATATTATAGTGCACGCCGTAAAGGAAACCCCGCCTCGATCGATCCCGCTCGAGGAGTCTTTCGGTAGAACGAGACAGTCCATTCGTAATTATTTGAGGAAAAAAACGAAAAGTTTACGGATAAATTATGATGAAAATTATTTAAACAATTAAGAAACATAAAAAAATAAAACACTTAATGATAAGTAATACCACCTGAATATCAATTCTTTATATAAATACCGACGTAAAAAATCTGTAAAAGGCCCCACTTACGCTTCAGATCGGGGACACAAAATAAGCGTGTAACTTTTACTTCTCGGGAGATCGTTGCCAAAATAAATTTTTGATCGTTCCTTAAAGACGATTTTTTATCGAGGCAAGTGTACATATATATATTATTATTTATTTTTAACTTTAGTTTCCCAGAAATTACACTTTCCATGAAAATAATTATTTTTTAAACTAAAACAAAAATGAATAAATAAAACAAAAAAAATAATTTAAAAAAACAAGCGCACACCGCCCCATTTCCAAATAATGTATTATTTGCATACCTTTAAAATATAACGTAAAATAAATATTAAAGATCACCTCCTTACGGTTCACTCGAGCACGCAAATAACGATCACTCTCTAACGTTTCGGAAAATGGTTGCAAAATAAATTTTGTTCCTTAAGCGAGTTAAAAACGAGAGAACAAAAAAAAAAAAATAATTGACGGAATCTAAGTCTGGAAAGAATATGATAATAATCAGTTGTTACATATGAATAAAATTATTTATATATCGTTCTATTATCTTAAGTCTAAAATTATTATATCATGATCCCTATTACTTATAATATATAATATATATTAATTTTTTTATAGTTAGTCCCCTTAAATTCCATTTTCTACGATAAATAATTTTAGAGGTAACTAAAATTAAAATACAAATTAAAAAGAAATATTGACACGACGCCCATATTACTCGGAAACAGTCTAGTCTCTCATAAGTGCGATTTCGGTAAAGCCACAAAAAATTATAATACATCTACGCCGATTATAGAATTCCCAATTTTATTACGTCTAATAGAACGTCGTCTATAAGCGTATAAGTCATCCAAATAGTGACGTATATCATCGGAAACCGTTATATAACTCAAAAGTCTAAATCAATCGCCTCTCCAAAAAAGTCAACTCATGGAAAATTGAAATTTATTTTTTGAAATTAATTAAAATTCTTTGACTTAATAAAGTAACAGAAAAAACTCACAATCGAGTAATAAATTATACGCTGTAGAAACCTCTCTCACACGCTTACTAATAGTATCATCCTCTGAAAATAATATGACCGATTGGTCGTTCGAGGTCGTATTTTCATATGGTAATCGAGAAACGAATCAATAATTATAATGACGCTTGCATAAGAGATAAACCGACGGGCCTCTGCATTATCCCTCACGAGTATCGTCTCGTAATTACGATAAACGTACACTTCATCGTAATTTTGAGGAAAAAACACGAAAAAGTTCACGGAAATAAAGGGATATTGTATAGAATTAAGTTGATACAATAATTAACCAAGCACGGTAGATCAAAACAACTAAAACAATTAATGATAAGTGAATACCTGAATATCAACTTTTTATATAAATATTCGACGAAAGGAAATCATATAAACTCCCAACTTACGCTTTCACATCGGCACAATAGCCGTAAAACCTTCTTACTTCTATTTTTATCAGGGAGATATGTGCAAATAAATTTTTCTTCCTGAGCGAGTTTTTTTTCGAGGCAAGTGAATTTATCATATTATTTATTATTTTTTAATTTAGAGTCTCACGTTCGAAATTCAGTTTTCAATGAACAAATGATCTTTTAGATGGATACAGCGTAAACAAAAAATGTAACTCTAAACAAAATTATTTAAAAAAAGAATGACACAGCACGACGACACGTTTCCGAGTACAAGGGAGCGCCCGCGATGAAGGTGGGAACGTAGGGGGTCCAAATCAAAAATATTTTTCTCATTCATGTCTTTTCCCCTTTTTATAATTTACTTCCTATCTAAAAGACACACATTTTATCCGTTATGATATGAAATTTCAAACCATACTAATGTATAAAAAAAATGAATTGAATAAAGAAATTAGAGATCATGATAAGTAATTAAGAATTTAAGAAAGGAGAATGAATCGAAAGTCATGGTTAAAAAGTCGAATGCACAGATGTGAATAACTGATTATTATCGATTGTTTACAGAAAGGAACAAAATATTTATTTTGCACCACCTCTCGAAAAGTAGAGAGTTAACGTATATTTACGCTCCCCGAGTGAACCGTGGAGAGGTACCTTATATTTTTTTTTAAGTTAATTTGTAAAGTGTAGCAAAAAATCGCTCAAGGCCTATAGAAAATGGCGTCGTCGTTATATAGTGACGTGTTTCGTCAAAAGCCAAAAATAAATTGACCTCTACGCGTTTAGATCCATTTGTTTGATCTTAGAACGTCGTTAAAGCGTCAATAGTAGTTCCAATAGTTGACGTTGTCAACGGAACCGTTTATAACTCAAAAGGTTTAAATCAAAATCGCTCTCCAAAAAGTCGGCCTCGACAAAAATTGAATTTTTGCTTTCAAAGCTTTAACTATATACCCGTCGACTTATAAAATGGTACGAGAAAAAAGGTCACTAATAATAGATTAATACGCTTAACGATATAGTTCCATCCCTGAAAATAATGTTTCGAGTTTCGTTTTTATCGGTAATCGAGAAAACGTTCATTAATCTATAGTGAGCGCGCGGTAGGAAACCACAGGCCTCGATGATATCTTCCGAGTAATCGTCCGGACGCGTATTTACGAAACGTCGTTATCGTTATTGTGATGGAAAAAACGAAAGTCACGGATTGAAAGGTATGATGAAATGTAGGAAAAATAAAACATAGAAAAATAAACAATATATGATGAGGGAATACTTCGTGAATATCAATCTTAACGTATTAAATATCGACGCTAAAAGAAATCGTTAACAGTCCTTACTTTACGCCTCTCGATCCGGGCCACAAAATATAACGTAACTTCTTTACTTCTTCCTGGGAAGAGGCAAAATAAATTTTCGTTCCTTAAGAAAGTTTCTTTATCTTGGAAAGTCTTAACTTGCGTATAATATCAAATTTTCTTCACAACATAAATCCAATCCACAATTCAGTTTTTCTATGAAAGAAATAATTTTTTTAGAGGTAACTAAAACAAAGAAGAAGAAATAATTAGAGAGAAGAAGTACATACGCACGACGCCCGATTAATCCCATATAGAAAGCTCCGCCGACTTTTTTGCTTACACCTTTAAAACCTTATTAAAGTAAACCCTTCTACGGTATCACTCGCGAGGCACGAAATAACGTTACTCTCATACTTTTCGGAGCAGACGATGTGCAAAATAAAATTTTATTGTTCCTTGACAGACGCAAGTTTTTTCCAGAGAAGAAACGCAAAAAAATTATTACGAATCTAAGTCTGATAAAACCGAAATAGTGAATTAGATCGTTAATTCACAGGTTATTGCGGATTATTTACATTTTTCAATCGTTCTAAAATTTTAATTCTGTTAGAGAGTGCTTACATATATATATATCTATACCGACACAGCGAGATAATAAGTACTTTATTATTCACTTTTTTAATTTGTATTAGCTTATAAATGATACAAATGGCCATTATAAAATAGAAGAGAAGAAATTTTAAGAATAGATAAAACTAAATTAAAAAAAATAACTACAGAAAAAATATTAGCACGACGCCCACTTATTTACCTACGGAACACCGTTCATCGACTCATTATATAAAGTGACGTAAATCTCGTAATAAAAGCCCAAAAATTAGTTAAACAATGCGACTCCTACGCGTTTAGAGAATCTCATTTTTTAACCTAAGTTGAACGTCGATTAAGAGTAATAAGTAGTCAATCAATGACGGTTTATACGGAACCGTTTATAAACTCAAAAAATCTATAATCAAAAACGCTCCCCAAAAACGTGTTTCTATGAAAAATTTGAAAACTTTTTTTTTTCTCAAATATTTACCTGTATAAACCTTCCGACTTCTAAAGACGGTACAGAACCGTCACATCATAATAATTAATACCGGCTTGAATCGATAGTTTACATCGCTTATAAAATACTTGCCTTTGAGTCGTCTCTGAGGTCCCGTTAATAATGATGTAAATCGAGAACGTTATTATATAATATAGTGACGCCGTAAGGAACCCCGGCCTCGATGCATCCCCTTCGAGGTCTGTCTCGTAAGAACGAGACGTCACGAATAACTAATTTATAGAGGAAAAAAAACGGAAAAGTTTACGTAATTCTATTGGAGGATGAAGAAAAATAGGAATTGAATAGAACCATAGAGAAAACATAACAATTAATGATTAGAAGGAATACTACAAGTGCTGATATCAATTCTTAATATAGAATATCGACGAAACGTCATAACAAAAAATCTAAAGGTCCCCACTACGATCGAATCGGGGCACAAAATACACCAGTAATTGTTTACTTCTCGGAGACTGTTGCAAAATAAATTTTTCGTTCCTCCTAAGCGAGTTTTTTTTTCGAGAAAAAAAATGTACAATGATTATATATAAATTTAATATTATTATTTTCTAAACTTAAAGTTTCCCTTAAATAATGGTCAATAGATGAAATGCCCATGGTCAGCTCAATCATTAAAAAAAGTGTTAAGTGGAGGACTATAGTAGTTCTTGGATAATATGTTTTTAGTTAAAGGCAATTTGAAAAGTGCGACATAGAATTGAGGAAACCTTTCCTAACAAACCGTAAAAATAAATATAAAATAACATGAAACCATATAAAAAGACATAGAAGATAAATTTACAATCATATCTTTCGGAAAATTGTATAAATATATATATTTTGTTACTTAAGGGAGTAATTTTTTCCCAGAAAAAACCAAAAAACAAAAAGCGAATGAATGATAGATAGAGAGAGCAACATCGAGTAATATATACAGTATTTTAAGTAATGAATTTATTTTATTCGAAGTTCTACTTTTTCTTAACATCGTCCTTAACTCTATTTATGCATATCTAGAGTATCTTCCTTGGATTTATCTTTATCGTTTTGTCTCTGTTAGATTCAGTTTTCTAAGTTTATCAGTTAGTGGTGACTAAATTAAAAAACAAAAATAAAAAAATATTGCCCAAGTTCGCTTCAATGAGGTGTAGTGTGCGTCGTGTATATGACGTTGGAGGGTGACACTCCGTATACACGAGCTATCGTGAAGGTGTGGTGCATTTTTTGAGCGCAATAATAAGACGCCGTTAAGACGTATAATAGTTCCGGGCCAATAGTGGACGTTCATCAGAACCGTTTATAACCCAAAAGGTCTAAATCAAAATCGCTTTCCATATTTGTAGCAAGCTAATCTTGGAAAAATTTGGAATTTTGTATTTTATACTTTAACAAACTATAAGCAGAAAAAAATGGTAGGAGATAGTTAATTTTTCACAATAATAATATTAATACGCTTAACTCGATACTTAATACCCACACATGAAAATCACTTAGCGCTCTGGTCGTATCCGCACGTCGTTTTTATAGTATCGATAGCGCAAACCGTCATGGGCTCATAAAATAAAACACTATAGTGAGCGCCAGCGTAGAGAAACCCGGACTCGAATGTATTCCCTTAACCCGAGTATTCGTCCAGGTATATTTATCGCGAAACGTCAAGCTATCGATTTTGAGGATAAAAAAACGAAAATTTCACGGATAAAGGTAGATATGATGAAAAATTAGGAAAAATAAAAGAAAATAGAAGAAAAAATAAACAATTAATGATAAAGGAATACCTGAATATCAATTCTTAATATAATATCGACGTAAAGAAATCTTAAGGTCCCCACTTACGCTACGATCGGGGCACAAAAAATCATAAACGTAACTTGATTTACTTCTGCGGGAGATATTGCAAAAATATATTTTCAATCCTATCCCTTATCTTTATCCCATAGAATGAAGTAAGGCAAGTGGGTACAAAAAAATAAAGAATATATAATATGAAATTATTATTATTTTTTTATTTAGTCTCCACTGAAATAAAAAATTACAATTTAAAAATAATTTTTAGAGTAACTAAACCAACAAATGTTAGACTAAACAAAAAAATAGATTAAAAAAAATTCAGTCGCTACGACGCGCCGTTTCCGAGTGAAAATGAGAGCAAGTTCGGAAGCAATAGTTTTATATACTTTTTATTTATTAATTTAGTTACTTTAAAAAAGTAATTTATTTACGTAGAAAACATGGAATTTAAAGGAGACCAAACTATAAAAAAAAAGTTAATATGAATAAAGTATAGTAATAGTCATGATTAATAATTAAGACTTTAAGAAAAATAAGAACGAAAGAAAAAATTAAATAATTTCCAATATACACAAAATTCATTATTATCAATTCTTAACAGACTTAGATTCCGTAATTATTTTTTTGGTTTCTCTCGGGAAAAAAACCGCTGTAAGAACAAATAAAAAATTGTAAATTATGCACCATCATCTCGAAAAGTAAGAGAGTAACGTATATTCGTGCAAAGCCGAGTGAACCGTAAGAGAATAAACTTAATTTCTTTACGTTAATTTTAAAGATGTAGCAGAAAAAAATCGCTCAAGCCTATAGAAATGGCGTCGTCGGATATAGTGGATATCGTTTCAGTAAAAGCCCAAAATAAATGAACTTCTACGATGTTTAGAATCCATTGATTTTATCGCTTAAAAGAAACGACGTCTTTAAGCGTACAAGTAGTAGATTTCACAAATTAGTAACGTCTTCAACGGAACCGTTGAATAATAAGACCTACAAAAGTCTAAATCAAAATCCTCCTCCAAAGTCATAGAGCCCTCGGCAAAAAAATTGAAATTTTTTATTTCCAATTATTAGAGCAATATACCTATCGACTGCATTACTAAATGGGAATACCCCAAGGAAAAGGTCACTTATAATATACACATCCTAACTCCGAACTTAACGATAGTCATCCCTGAAAAATAGCTTTCGAGTACTCGTCTCATGTCATTCCATCGAGAAACGTCATAAAAGATATAATAGATATAGGAGGACCGTCCAGACGCGTAATAGAGGAAGAACCCGGCCCATCAAGATTTGATCCCTTCCGAGTATCGCTTCAGATGAATCATTAACGAAAACGTCACCATAGTATTTTTGAGGAAAATAAAACACGAAAAAAGAAAAGTTTTCACGCCACTCAAAGGTCACCCGCCTATGATGAAAATTAGAAAATTAAAACATAGAAAAAAATAAACAATAAATGAATAGTGAATACCGCGCCATCTGAAATATCAATTCATAAAATAACTTAAATATCTGTAAAGTAAAGACACTCCTAAATAAAGAGGTACGGCTAATACTCTAACGCTAATTTTAGATCAGGTGGCACAAGAAAACCCCCGAACTTTCTAACTTCCTCTCGGACGAGCCTGTTGCACAGAATAAATTTTTCGTTCCATTAACTGAGTTTTTTGTTTCAAAGTAGAGCGAAGGTACTTTAGTTATAATTCCATTTCTTACGTAAAATAATTTTTAGAGGTAACTACTAAAAAACAAAAATAAAAAATTGCACGACGCCCATTACCTCGGAAACGTCCTCGTCCATATAGTGACCTTTCGTAAAAGCCCAAAATAAATGACTCGACGCGTTTAGAATCCATTTTTTACGCTTAGAACGACGTTAAGCGTAATAATAGTTCCCATAGTGACGTTTCGTCGGAACCGTTAGGAACCGTTTATAACTCAAAAGTTCTAAATCAAAATCGCTCTCCAAAAAGTCAACTGCTGAACAAATTGAATTTTTTCTCCTATTACCACGAAATCCCTTTACACATTCTAAAACTTTTCTATTATACAAATAAGAGAAATACCCCGCACGAGATTCAACACGTCACCAACTAAAGATCTCCAATAATCCCTCACGCTTTCCACCGATTTTCCATTTCCATCACCTCTGATAAATCACGCCCCGATATAATGGTCCGTACTCTCACCGTTTCTATGCTTAATCGAGAAAATCCGCGGTTCTTCCATCACTCCTTATGAGTAAGCAACGCCGTAGAGGAACCCGGCACTACATTGATCCCCCTAACGCAGCAATGCCCGTCTCACCTGGTAACTTACGAACCCCTATATACTAACCTATATAAATGAGAAAGAAAAAAACGAAAAGTTTCACGGCCAAAAGTAAACGGTCCTGAATAGACTCACCCCTGCTTCGAGAGTTGTCGTAATCTCTTATGGTAATCGAGGAAAACGTCATGATCTCCCATAATCCATACGTAGACGCCGAGTATAGAGTACACACCCCAGGGCCCTCTAATTGATCCCTTGCCTAGCTAATACGTTCCAGCTACTATTCAACGCAACCCCGCTCACCAAAGATTTTTTTGAGGAAAAAACGAAGGATACGGATAAAGTGATGATGAAAATTAGGAAAATTAAAGAACATAGAAAGAAGCATAAAGAGCAATAAATGGTATGAGTGAATACCTGAAGTATTCAATTCTTCAATTATGAAAATCGGAACGTAAAATCGAGAGTAAATAAATTCAAAGTACGCCCTTACTATACCGCTTCGATTCGCCAGGCCACAACCAAACCGTGAACGATAACACCGTTTTACTATCGAACATGTTGACAAACATCAAATTTTTCGTTCCTTACGCGAGTTTTTTTTTTCGAGGGCAAGTTGTACTTTATATATTATATATATTATAAATCTTTTTTAATGTAAAGTAATTTAAATTCATTTTTTCATAAAATAATAAATTTTTTAGTAAGGTAACTAAACAAAGAAATAATTAAAAAAACACGCACGACCGGTCCAATTCAATATAGATCTCTTGACGCGCGCAATTTTTGCTCACAAACATTTAACCACTAGAAATAGACCTAACCCATATCTAATGATGAGTATCATACAGCCACATGGATACACAATTCTAAATACTAAAATACCTCTAAGTACCAATGAAAATCCTCTAACGCGCCTTACCTACGCTTCGATCGGGGCACTAAAATACGACTACACTTTTGTGCTAAGCCATTCTCGGCAATGTTTACCAACAATAAATTTTTCGTGCCTTAGCGTTTTTTTTTTCGGAGGGCACACGTTACTATTGACCTAATAGAATATTATTATAAGCGCCCATATAACTAAAACATTTTTTTTTCCAATTTAGTCTCCCTTAAAATGTCATTTTCTATAAAAAAATATTTCCTTCAATCACGAAGGGCTATCAACGTAAAACAAAGCATAAATTAATTAAGATAAAAAACAACGCACGAGCCCCCCCTTTCCTATACGTCTCAATCTCCGACGGCCCCTTATTTGCAAGTCCACTTTAAATATGAACGTGAGAGACCCTTCTAGCCAAATCCACTCGGGCTCACAGAAATAACGTTACTCTACTACTTTCGGAAGCCGTGACAAAATAAATTTTTTGTTCCTAAAGCGATTTTTTTTTTCCCACGACATGAAACCCACACAAAATAAAACTACCTCTAACGAAATCCTAAGTCTATGTTGAGTAGAGAACTTGATTTGAACCTCACTCAGATAAATATCTACACATAATTGATATTCTTCTAATTTAATCTTCGTTCTTTAATTTTCTATAAATTACTTAATTATTTATCATGTATCTCATCAACATCCCTTATATTCCTATTTTAATATTAATTTATTTTTAAGTTTAAATTCTGTTCCATAAATATAATATATAAATATATATCAAATAATTCACTCACATTTAAATTTAAATATTAATATTTTAAACAGTTCTTTTAGAAAAGTGTAAAATTATATATATATATATATATATAAATTTAAAAACGATGTGAAGAAGAATCGACCAGAAAAAGTAAAAAGAATGCGCAAAATTAATCAAAAGCACTTACGAGGAAGAAAAAATAAATAAATAAAGAGATAACTATGCAAATAAAAAACTAAATAAAGGCACGAGAGACCACAAAATAGAAAATAAAGAAGATAAAAAGAAAACAACAGAAAGGGGGGAGAGAGAAGACTAAAAGAATTTGTATGTGACAAACCTTACCTTTATGCAGTAAAAATTAAATCTTTATTTTTTAAATAACACATATTTCATCTCTTTTTCGGCTTCTCTTATATAATAACTTCACAACTCACAAACGAATTCTTTTATATTCTATACCTATTACTCCCCACCTCTATCAATTGCCTCCAATTATCAATCCCAAATTTACGCCCATGCACAACACATTGCAATTCAAAACATCAACATCTTTTCTCATAAATTGTTCCTAAAATACTTAAAATTAAAAAAAATAAAAATTGTTCAATTTATTATTGAAAAGAATCCAAATGTCAGAAAGAAAGAGACTTCATTAAATACAAATAAAGAAGCAGGTATGTTAAACATTTCTTAATTCTAACATATATGATTTTCAGAACATTCATTATATGAAAATGTAAAATAAAATGTGAACTAAAAAAATAATAATTAGATATAATATATTATATATATAATAATATAATATATAAATATATTCATAATATAATAATATATATAATTATATAATATTATAATATATATATAATAATATAAAAATATATATAATACAATCTCATTTGCAAATTTGATATATATATAATAATATATTAGAGCCAATAATTCGAAAGATCGGTATTCCGCCAAAATACCTAATATTCATTCCTCTTTTCCTAACATTCGGCCAATACGCAGCTTATAAACAATAAAACCCTCAACATAAGGAATTATGCTCATCACTTGAAAACTTTAAATTTATGAAACACACTAGTCTTCCAAAAAAATAAATATATGCCAAATTAACCATATGGCAAATATGCCATTATACACTATAACCGGTCCTTATCACGTTTCAATTATCCCTAAAAAAACTTCACCAATTTCACTATCGATAATGGACCAAAAAGGCTGTATAAGATGAATACTCCTATCAAATCTTCATTTGATCACAATAGCAACTAGCATTTACATCATATTTGTCCAGAACTGGTTAAAAATTTATACTCGCAGGAACAATCTTCCTCATTTCACATCCAGCAAGGCATCAAACGAAAATTTAACAAGGCATCTAATTCACAGCAAAAATAATTTCGAACTCAACCTAACAAACTTAGATATGCTAAAAATGTTGAAGGAAATATAGTCCCCTATTCCATATGCGGCCTCATAACAATCAGAAAATTGACTGATCAGCGGCAAGTGGCAAAATTATTCCATTTACTTTAGACCATTACACTCACAATAACAATCAGAAACTAGTACCATATAATAAAACCACCCAATTTCCCTTCCATCACAGCTATATGCCAATAAGACTCTATTGTCAATCACTTTAAACCAAAGTAAAAGACACAAAGCTAAGTGCAGAAGATCAAGCTACACTAGGGAACTAAAAACAGAAAAAAAAAGTCGGTGTTAATGGCAGGTTACGACACACAGCTGTGGAGCGTAACGGTTCCGATTGAGAACCTTTCGAGCCAATAGCGAATTCAAAAGAACAATACCATAAAAAATAGGCTTGACAGAGAAAAGCCAGTGAAGGAGTCTCCCGTGAAGCCGGCGGCCGGACCGTCGCAACTTCTTCTTACGTATATAAATAATTTTAGAGGTGACCTACAATAAAAAAAATACCATAAAAATAGTTGCACATGAGCCCACTCCTTTACCATTCCGGATCAACGTCGTTCTTCATATAGTACGTTTCGTAAAAGCCAAAGTAGAATGACTCTACGCGTTTAGAATCCATTTTTTCTCTTAGAACGTCGTTAAGCATAATAATAGTTCCGTTTCTACTTCAGTATATAGAAAACCCTCTACCAAACTTCAAAAAGTGTTCTAATATGCAATCAAAAACGCCCCATTCCCAAAAAATGTCGAAGGTTTCGGGCAAAAAATTGATGAATTTTTTTTTCAAATTTAACTCAGGACCTGTCGACTTATACAATTAAGAATAAACTCTATTATAACTAATACACACTAACTGCTTATACGATAGCTTTCATTCCCGCTTAAAGAATAGTTTGCCGCTTAGTCCGTTTCGATGGTCTGCTTTCTTATGTATAATCATCCGAGAACACGTTATATATATGTGACGCCGGTTAGAGTAAACCTAGTTTCCCATCGATATGAATCTCCCTTTCACTGAGTATCGTCTCTGATTATCGTAAACGATCACTTACTCGTATTTTGAGGGAAAAAAAACGAGTAAAGTTTCAGGATAAAGGGTATAGATGATAAATTAAGCGAAACAAAATTAAAACCATTCATGAAAAAAATAAGACACTCTATTATATGATTAAGTAATACCCTGACATCATTCCAATCTTTTAAAAAAAATATCGAGTACTTCAAATCTTAAAAGGAGTCCCCCAACACTTACGCTTCTATCGGGCACAATATACCACGCGTATCGACCATCATTTTACCGCTCTCGGGTACGACATCGTTGCACAAAATAAGATTCTTTTTCGCTTCCTCAATGCGAAGTTCTTTTCTTTCACGAGGGAAGTTACTATATAAATTATTATGTTTTTTTATTATTCTCCCCCTAAATTCACGTTGTTCCAATGAAAAATAATTTTAGAGGTAACTAAAACAAAAAATGTAACTAAACAAAACAAAAATAACTTAAATACAGTTGCTCAGCGTTTGGTATAACCTCTGACGTAAATCGGTGAGCCTAGTGCAATATTTTTATATATTATCCATATTTTTTTTTAATCTTACTCTACTCTACAAAATCATATGTTACGTTGCAGTAGAAAATGGATTAGTAGACCCAACCTATAAAAAAAATAAATAATGAATAAAAATATTAGTATAGACTCATAATAAATAATTTAAGACCTTTAAGAAAAATTAAATAACGAAGGCAAAAATTAACTAAAATATCCAATATGTAACTAACTGATTATTATCTGATGTCTTACATAACTTAGGATTCCGCCTAATTATTTTTTTATCTCATAGGTTTTCTCTCGGGACATAACAATCAACCTCCTGTCTTATAGCAACCAAAAAATTTATATTCTGCACCAACCTTCCGAAAAGTAAGATACGTAATGCGTTATTTCGTACGTCCGAGTGAACCGTAGCGAGGTACGCTTTAATATCTTTTATACTGTTTGAACTTTTAAATCTGTAGCAAAACAACGACCTAATGGCATTCCTAGAGGATATGGCAAATCGTCGTCGTATATTGACGTTTCGTAAAGCCCATAAAATAAAATGGACTCCTACGCTGATCTCTAGAACATCGCCAATTTTTCATCTGCTTTAGAAGACGTCGTCTTAGCGTCAAATCAGTCTATTCTGCTAATAGTGACGTTTTCAACGGACAACGGTTATAACTTAAAAGCTAAATCAAAAATCGCCGCTCCAAAAATCGCCTCGGACAAAAAATTGAAATTTTTTTTTCAAATTTTAATATACCAGACAAAATATAAATGTACAGAAAAAAAGGGTTCCCTCTCACTATAATAATATTAATACGCTTAACTATAGTTCATCCCTGAAAAGACGTTCGGTTCTTCTTTTTATGGTAATCGAGAGAATGTCATTATAGTCTATAGTGGACGCCTTAGAGGAAACCCGGCCTCGATTAATATCTTCCGAGTATCATCTCGAATTACGAAACGTCATTATCGTATTTTGAGGAAAAAACGAAAAGTTCACGGATAGAAGGTATGATGAAAATTAGAAAATTAAAATCATAGAAAAAATAAACAATTAATGATGAGTGAATACTGAATATCAATTCTTAATATAATATCGACGTAAAGAAATCTTAAAGGTCCTAACTTACGCTTCGATCGGGCACAAAATAACGTAACTTTCTACTTCTGCAAATGTTCAAAATAAATTTTTCGTTCCTTAAGCGAGTTTTGTTTTCGCGGGCAATAAAACTATATATATTATTAATTTTTTTAATTTCAGTTCTCCCTTAAATTCATTTTTCTATGGAAAATAATTTTTAGAGGTAACTAAACAAAGAAATAATTAAAAAAAACAACGCACGACGCCCATTTCCTATAGGCTTTGAGCGATTTTTTGCTACACTTAAAAAATTAACGTAAAAAAAAATAATAAAGGTACCCTCCTACGGTTCGCTCGGGGCAAGAAATAACGTCACTCTCTACTTTTCGGGAGATGGCGCAAAATAAATTTTTTGTCCCTTAAGCGAGTTTTTTTCCCAAGAGAAACCAAAAAAAAAAAATTTATTACGGAATCTAAGTCTGTAAAGAATTGATAATAATCAGTTATTCACATATTGGATATTTATTTTTTCATCGTTCTTAATTTTTCTTAAAGTCTTAATTATTTATCATGATTTATACTATATTTATTTATATTAATTTTTTTTTTAGTTTAGTCTCCATAAATTCCATTTTCTACGATAAATAATTTTTGGAAGTAAGTGAATTAACAAAAATAATAAAAATATTGCACTGACGCCCATTTACCTCGGAAACGTTCTCGTCATATATACTGACGTTTCGTAAAAGCCCAAAGTACAATGACTCTACCGCGTTTAGAATCGTTTTTTACCCTTAGAACGCGTTTAAGCGTAAAATATTTCAATAGTGACGTTCATCGAACCGTTGCTATAACTCAAAAAGTCTAATCAAAAAACGCTCTCCAAAGTCGACCTCGGGAAAAAATTGAAATTTTTCTTCAATTTTTAACTTTAGACCTTCGACTTATAAATGGTACAGAATAAACGTCATTATAATAATTATAACTCTTAACGATAGTTCATCCCTTCAAAATATTGCCGTTTGATCGTTTGGGGTCGTTTTTATAGTAATCGAGAGAAGTCATCTATATTATTGTGATTGCCGTAGAGGAAACCCGGCCTCGAATGATCCCCTCCGAGGATCGTCTCGGTACGAAACGTCACTATCGGATTTTGAGGAAAAAAACGAATAAAGTTCACGGAATAAAGAGTGTGATAAAAATTAGGAAACATAAGAACCATAGAAACAATAAACAATAATGATATATGAAGACACTGAATTCAATTCTTAATATATATAATTATATATAAATATTATAATATATATAAGTGATATAAATATATATATATATATATACTATATCTAATATTGTGAGTGGTAGGTGAGAGTGTGTTAGTAACTACTACGTATATAGGTCAGCTATACTCTTAACGTTACTACGTATACTATTCGTATTCTTATTGATATTATTATATATATATATATATATTGATAAGTATATGATACGAACAATATAATACGTACTATACTATTAATATATAGATATATAATAAATATCGACGTAAAGAAATCTTATAAAGGTCCCCATTTACGCTTCGATCGGGGCACAAAATAACCTAACTATATACTTCTCGGAGAATATGCTTGCCAAAATAAATCTTCTCGTTCCTTATAAGCGCAGTTCCTTTTGGAGGGCAAGTGATCTCTAGTTATATTATTATTTTTTTTAATTAGTCTCCCTTAATTTATTTTTATGAAAAATTTAATTTTTAGAGCAGTAACTAAACCAAAATAATTAACAAAAAACAACGCACCCGACGCCTTTTCTATAGCTCTTCTAGGAATTCTACACTGAAAAAAACAAAATTAACGTTAAATAAAAATTCTTAGAAAGAGATACCTCCTATTTCGATCGGGGCACGAAATAAAGTTACTCTCTACTTTTCGGGAGATGGTGCAAAATACATTTTTTTTCCTTAGAGCAATTTTTTTTCCCCAGAGAAACCAAAAAAAAAAAATACCGGAATTTTTGTCTGTTAAGAATTGATAATAATCAGTTTATTCACATATTGGATATGTTATTTTTTTCTTCGTTTTTGCTTAATTTTCTTAAAGTCTTAATTAATTTTCATATATACTATATTTATTTAATATTAATATTTTTTTATAGGTTAGTCTCCCCTACAATTCCATGTTTCACGATAAATAATTTTTTAAGCTAACTAATTAAAAAAAAAGATAAAAAAATATTGCACCGAGCCCTTTACCCGGTCGCATCAAATTTTCTCGAAATTGGCCTCTCCCAAAACAACATACTTCTTTAACAAACCAATTTTTCTAGGGTGACAAATTAAAAAAAAAAAAAGTTAAATACATAATTAATATTTACATTCTTCCAATACATTTCACACCACGACACTCATTTTCACCGGAAAGCGTCGTTGTTGAATAATCTCAGAGAGACTAAAAGCGGATGTAAGGTGCTTAGACACCCCTCGTTACTTTCCAATTTCGCCTAGACGCTAGTATGCTAAGCACCTGGGGTCTCGTGGCTAGTCACTCGTCTTAGCTCGATCTCATCTTATTCAGTTGGCACGAAATAACATTACTTTTAACTTCTCGGGAGATGTTGCAAAATAAAGTTTCGTTCCTTAACATTATTTTCTAATTGAAACAAAAAAAATATTATGAGAGTCCTTAGGAACTTCGCGAAGTCCCGTTAAGAAGCATGTCTACGAAAGCAACCAGAAAACGCGGCGCCTATCTCGGACGCGTCGCGTATTTAGATTTTTTTTTGGTTTCTTTTAAAAAAAAACTCGGCTTAAAGAACGAAAAAATTATTTTGCCCCAACTCTTCGAAACATGATGCAACAGATTTAATTCGTTGATGAAAAGCCAAATAAAATTTAAGATTTGAAAGAATTAAAAAGCAATCATTTTATTATCTTGTCATCCTCCTATATAATTTAAAAATAAAATAAAGCTATTTAAAAATATATTTTTGACATTTATACTAGATTTCTTCATCATTCAAGTAATTAGAGTATGATAATGTGATTACTAAGCCTACACATTTTATTAATTACTCAAATAATTGTAACTAAATTATATTACATTATAAACCTTCAATAAAAATCTAAGCTCTTAAAATATATGTTGATATAATAGTCAACTAAGCAAATCCACTAATTAAAATATAACAATGGTCTATTGATTTACAATGGAATGATCTTTTTTTTCGATCATTACGCACCCCCATCACTTTCTTGCACGAACTAAGCACGAATGTTAATAAATTGCAATAATTTCTGCTAAATAATAAATGTTTTGCTCAATACATAGTCCCCAGAAACAATCTAGTAACACAAAAATTATTTTTTTAGAATTCTGTCAGCCTAGAGCAAAATTTTAATAAATTGGTGATTATTGTTGTTTTTTCAAGTTATGTTGCTTGCCTTAATCTTAAACAAAAAATATCTCAAGGCTGGTTGAAAAATGTATTTTGAATTTAACTATGTCTAGGCTAAGCAAATTCTAAATTAAATGTAACCTCAATGGATCTATTTTAATTAATTAAGAAAACAAATTTTGTTTTCGAAATATACTTTTTCTAATAATCATGAGATAAATCAAGCTGAGTAACACTTCCGTCTTATAAACAGAGAGAGTAGTTCGCTGGCCAAGGGTATCATATAGTTAATTTAAACGTCACAACGAGTGCTTTGTACGGCGAACAGACACATTGACGACCAAATACGAAGGAGTGAAACGATATCTCTATTCTACAAGTTACGGACCGACTTTTAACCACAATTAAACGCATCAAGAGAGTTTCGAAAATTACGATCTTAAATTCAATAGTAGCTTCTAGTGAACCCTCAGCTCCGTTTCGAAATCATCCTGGGTTTACGCCAGGCGACCGAATTCTCCGCGCCTCGAGCCTTTTATAGAAATCGAAACCCATCAGAGAAATTTCAAAACGATATTCGAAATCCGCGACAGCGCTTGCCGAATTTGAATATTCCAGGACCCCAAGATTAACGAGCTGTCTTCTTCACTTTAACGTCTACTATATTTTCTTTAAAATAATGCTTTGATACACAGTCCATATTCACATGATTTCATTGTTCCTAATTAAATAATGTTTAAAACATTTTTTTTCAATCCGCTTTTATGATCACCTTAGTTATTACAAAGAAGCTAAATGGCCCACATCTTCCTGTTCTCAATCTTTGTATAATTCGTGAGTTTAATCCCGAACATACTTTTGCCGTTAATAATCCAAACAACGCTGTTTGAATATAAACTTATGTGGGCAAAAATTATTAACACTCGATCATATAAAAGAACTCTTTGAAAATTAACGTGAAAAAAACTATAGGGTTCCTTCCCCTTACGCTCCCATCGGGGCACGAAATAGTTACTTTCGACCTTCTCCGAAGATGGGACAAAATCAAATTATGTCGTTCCCTAAGCGAGTTTTTCTCGACGCAAACAGATAAAGAAAGTTACGAAATCTAAGATTCGAGTAGTCGAGGTGGTTAGCGTGTTTTTAACAGAGTGATCGACGTAATAGATCGAAACTGCGGTGTGTCCTTTTGCAATCGTCCGAACCCATTGTTTTTCGATAGCAGCCTGCGATATCTTAAAACTAAAGCAGCTGAGAGTGTCTCTATTACGCCCCTCGCTCACTTTCCTTGTTTGTCGGGCCGTTCTAAAAGAACATCACTATTTTGAATATATTACGTGAATAAATCTCCAAAGCTCCTCTCGATAACTTCTTAGCTAATTTATTAATATTTTTTGTTAATTTACTCTTCTCATACATAACACCGGGCTTCATTAAAACAATACCCTTTTCTATGGTGACTAAATTTAAAAAAATAAAATAATTAATTTTTTTTTGAAAAGTACTTTTCACGATCACCTGATTTACTCTGGTTAACTACTGTCGTTGTTACAACTTATGAATCTTCGACGGATACTTAAATCCGACGATGTAGAGGTACTCTAGCGCCCTCGGTTACTTTCATGAGCAGGTGTTCGGCGTGTGGCAACTAATAACGCTTACTTTTAACTTTCTCGTAAGATTGAGCAAATAAATTTCGTTCCTTAAGCCGAGGTGATTTTCTTCAAGCGACGCAAATAAACAATTATTACAGAGCTCTAGGACCTCGCGAACGGCCCCGTAAGGTTAAGGTTGTCCTTAAACGAGTAAGAGTATCAAAACTGCGTCGACCTTTCTCCGATGTGTCGATTCAGTTTTCGGAAATGGGTCTTTAGGTAACTCTATATTATATATATTATTTTGTTTACATCTAAATACTGTCTTCATTAGCTCAAATATATTTTCATAGAGGTGATTAAAAAAATTAAATTAAAGAATAGTAATAAAAATTTTCTTCAATTAGTACCTACACGACACGAGTGAATATTCGTGAAAATAAAAACTTATAGACGGACTGTAAGCTGCCTTAGAATCCCCAGCGTTGCACTCTATCTGCGCCTCCCCCTCCC
>JABUQX010064351.1:30000-37500 GCA_015478945.1 Trachelipus rathkii | reverse complement strand
ACCTGTCCTGTAATTAAAGCGAGTTTACACATACACACATACACACACACGCACACCCGCTAGGCTACTTATACACCACACTCACCCGCACTTAGGCTACTTATGCACACACGCACACCTGCTAGGCTACTTATACACACATACACCCACCCATAGACACTTACACTCACACACATACACACACATAAACACACACACACATAGACACATAGACACATACATCCGCCCTATATACACACACCCACCCTCACCAACCCCACCGCAGATACATACACCCACCCTAGATACATACACCCACCCATAGACACTTACATCCACCCATAGACACTTACACTCACCCATAGACACTTACACTTACACTCACACACACACAAACACACACTATGACACTTATAGACACTTACACCCACCCATAGACACTTACATCCACCCATAGACACTTACACTCACCCATAGACACTTACCTCACACACACACACACACATACTATGACACTTATACCCTTGTCATCGATTATTGTTCCGATTATTTCCTTCGATATTTTGATGCCTCAACTTTGATGCCTCAGCTTTGGAAGGCCTCAACTTTGATGCCTCAGCTTTGGATGCCTCAGCTTTGATGCGTTCAACTTTGATGCCTCAGCTTTGATGGCTCAACTATTGATGGCTCAGCTTTGATGGCTCAACTTTGATGGTTCAGTTTTGATGGCTCAACTTTGATGGATCAACTTTGATGGCTCAACTTTGATGGCTCAGCTTTGATGGCACCTTTGTTGATGGCTCAGATTTATTGTTGGTTCAGCTTTGATGACTCAGAATTTAATTGATGGTTCAATACATTTTGATGGTTCCCAATCACCGAAGGAGTGTCTAGGTGGTCCCTATTAGTGTTCTATGGTACCAGATGAGTACCAAATGAGTGCCAGGTGAGTGCCAGGTGAGTGCCAATGAGTGCCAATTGAGTGCCAATGAGTGCCAAGTAAGTGCCACATAGTGCCAACTGAGTGCCACATAGTGCCAACTGAGTGCCACCTTTTTCAAGCCTTTTTCTAAGCCTTCCCTGATATAGAATAGCCCTAATATTGGTGTCTACCCCTAGGTTATAAGGTATGCAGGACATCTAATTGGTGATATTATAAGTTTCTAGATGCTTCCCTACAATGAGTTAGCCTTTTTCTAGCACTTCTAGCACGACAGATCGCAGGGGCACCCCGCCGCGAATCCGCCGCGTGCGCCCACAGGCGCAATATTTCCGGCGAAACCGCCGGTGCGCCCCGCAGGCGCAATATTTCCGCGTAATCGCCGCGTGTGCCCGCTGGCGCAACATTACCGCACGAACGATAAATATGATATCAATGTAAACTATTCAAAGAATTTCTTTTCAAATATACTATGATTCATCCATTTTTATTTCATACCTAAACATTTTTTATTAAAAAACTATTCTTTACAGACCCTAAAGCAGTAAATCGGTAAATCAATAGCGCAAATGCCATAGCAACTGAGGGATTAGTAAGGCTTTTGTTTTACTGCTTTAACTGCTTTAACTCATATACATGTTTTAACATCATTATATTTTAATTAAATTATGTTATTCTTTTATTATTTTTGTTTTAATACCTTTTTTTATTTTAAGTTTTTAAAATTGTAATGTAAGAAGAAAAACCCCAAAAGTTGCTCTGTTTATATAACCATTTTATTTTTAACTACAATCTGTAGCGGAGATTTTATTAAAAACATATACTTTACAGACCTTAAAACAGTAAAACAGTAAATCAATAGCGCTGTTGCTTAGCAAGAAAGGGATTAGAGGGGGTTAGTGGGGATTAGTTTTACTGCTTTACTGCTTTACTGCTTTACATCATATTTTTATTATGTTTTCTTTTATTTTTATTTATTTTATTATTATTATTATTATTTTTTTATTATTTTTTATTTTTATTTTTATTATTTTTATTATTTTTTTATTATTATTGATTTTTATTATTTATAATTTTATTTTTATTATTATTATTATTATTATTATTATTATTATTATTATTATTATTATTATTATTTATTAATTTTTATTATTTTTAATATTATTATTATTATTTTCATTTTTATTATTTTTATTATTATTATTTTTATTATTTTTATTATTATTTTTAATATTATTTTCATTATTATTATTATTTTATTATTATTATTAATTTTTTATTATTATTATTATTATTTTATTATTATTATTTTTTATTATTATTATTATTAATTATTATTATTATTATTTATTATTATTATTATTATTATTAATTATTATTAATTTATTATTATTATTATTATTATTAAACTTCCCAGTCATTTACTTCATGCCTATTATTATTTACACACTCACACACACACATACACACACAACACACACCCACACCCACCCCCACACACACACACACACAACACACACACACGACACACACACACACAGTTTTGGGATTCACACACACCACACACACAGCACATGCATCACACACAAAGTGCACTTAAACTTTCATATCTTTATTAACATGTTTCTTTTTTATTTTTTATTTGTTTTAATAACTTTTTATTTATAAATTTTTAAAAATGTAATGTAAGAAGAAAAACCCAGAGTGCCTGTTATATAATATTTTTTTACTAAATTTGTACGAAATTTTATTAAAAACATATACTTTAACGACCTTAAAGCAGTAAAAACAGTAATCATAAGTGCATTTGCCTAGCAACCAAAGGGATTAGCTAAGGCCTTTGTTTTTACTGCTTTACTGCTTTACTGCGTTTTACATCATATTTTAATATATAATGAGAATATTTATTAAAAACATTTTATGTTTTTTAATTAATCATTTACATTTATATTATTCACCCACCGTTAACTAAAATTATTTGAAAGTTTTTTAACTAACGCGGATCTTGCTTTATTATTAATTATTATTATTATTATTCATTATTATTATTATTATTATTATTCTTAAGATTCCTAATGGCTCATTGATTATGAGAATAATTTATTCATTATTATTATTAATTAATTATTATTATTATTATTATTATTATTCCTTGATTTTATTATTATCATTATTATTATTATTAAATTATTATTATACCTCCAGTCATTTTACTTTATGGCTGTTATTATCATGAATGTACATTGACATTCCAACACGAAAAAAAACACACACACACGCACGCACACACACAGTCACACACACACACACCACACACAACACGCAACACACACACCACCACACCCTGTTCATTAAAATATACACTGTTTAAACATAACATATGCTGGATCGGTAAGATCCTTTAAGCAGGTAAGAAGGAAATGCTTTCCTTTGTTGTGAGTGGACGGAGTAATCCTTATCTCTATATGACCGCGCATGTGATTGGTTGAGAATTATTTTATCGCTTTTTTTAGTTTTAAGGTATGTAACATGTTTTTTCATTTCCTGAGCCTTACCTGTGATTGGATGAAAATTAACTTAGTTCTTTAAACTTATATTTGAGCAGGGGTGTTTTATTATCTTTTAGACCCAAACTCATTTTAAAATCATAGTCGTTTTAGCTGTTAAGCGGTGCATAAGTTCTCTGATTTGTATTAAAAGTGTTTTATTTTTACTAAGTGTATATCATATTTATAATAAATACGTACATTGAGGAATAATTATTAAATTCACTAGAATAGATACAATAATTAATTCACTAGATTTATAGTAGATCAATGTGAAGCCAACGCAAGAGGAGTCCGCAAGCGCGCCCGTGGGGAACCGACGCATGAACCGCGCCGACGTAATATTCTACGCGGTCGGCGAAATATTTTCTTTATGATATATCGTTGAAACTTTCATTACATCATTTTTGTATTTTCAAATATACTATGAGTCGTTCATTTTATTTCTTACTTGAACATTTTTAATTTTATTTATAGAAAATATAATTTCACTGGTAAAGTTTCTTGAAAAACAATTTAGTTTTCGAAAGATCATTCTGTTTTGTAGAAAAGCAGTTTGTTTTATATATCCTAAAGTTATAATTCCTTTAGGGAAATAGAACAAATAGTCCGAAAGTGACACCGGCCATAATCTCTTGTTGTGGTATGCATTCAAGATCTCATTACTTTAGGAATGTAAACAAGTTTTATAATGCCTTAAAGCCGCAACTACATAAGATGTTGAGTAATTGTATAAGAAGTTGTCCCATTTACCCTCCCTTTTTCAGTTATGTTATAACGGAATTTAACCGGATTGGGGTTTATAAAAATACGAATTTATCGATACTAAAGCTGTAACTCAATATGAAAATAGAGCAAATAGCCCTGATAGAGCTATCTCATTCACTATGATATATGCCTCGGTTTTACTGGTTTAATGCTTTACGCGTATGGTTTACTGATACAACTCCTATTTTACCAAACATTTTTATATTATATATAATCTTCTCTATGTATAAGTTATGAAAAAGTTGATTATTCTAAATAATTATTACATACTTTTTACTATTTGTTACATATAGCAATGCGTGTTTATGCATAAAACTTCCCCTCCATGCCACGCGTAATTTTCTCTGTAATGGACTTCCCAGTATAGTATCAATATTATTAATACTTCAAATTTTATCGAGTATGTAAGTTCATAAACCCTCTTTATAATCAACTGTTGTATGCATTCGTTAACCATCGAGAATTATCTCACCTGGTTTGTAATAAACACAGATATACCAGGATTTTAAATAAACCTACGCACTTGAACTCATGTTAATAACGGTTCGTAAGTATAACTTGATGCCAGTACACAAACTAATATTGTACATACTAGTTGGACGGTGTAACAAAGAATATCATCCTCTTGATTTGTATGCCCTACCCCTTTGAAACTACATCGCTCCATATTTTTTCCACGACCGCGTAGGTATATTACGTCCGGCGGGTTCCATGCGTCGGTTCCGCACGGGGCGCGCTTGCGGGCCTCTCTTGCGTTGGCTTCACGTGATCTTACCTATAAATCTAGTGACTTAAATTTATCTTATTTCTAGTGAAATTAATAATTATTCCTCAATGTAGTATTTATTATAATATGATATACACTTAGTAAAAATAAAACACTTTTATTACAAATCAGAGAACTTGTGTGCACCGCTTAACAGCTAAAACGACTATGATTTTAAAAATGAGTTTGGGTCTAAAGATAATAAAAGCACCCCTGTTTAAAATGAGTTTAAAAAACTAAGTTAATTTTCATCAATCACAGGTAAGGCTCTGGATATGAAAAACCAAAAAACAATGTTTTTACATACCTTAAAACTAAAAAGCGATAAAATATTCTCGACCAATCACATGCGCGGTCATATAGAGATAAGATTACTCCGTCCACTCACAACAAGGAAAGCATTTCCTTTCTTTACCTGCTTAAAGGATCTTAACGATCCAGCATGTTTCAGTTTTAAAATATATTTAATAAAATAATAATAACATTAATTCTCGAAATCTTGTCTATACTGGAATTACCTTTTGACTCTGGTATTAGGCTTAAATCAGCCCGGGGTAACAAAAAGGTTTATCCTAAATTTAGGCCTAAAGTAGTTATTTCAACACTTTTTCAGAAAGAGCTCAGTTCGTATCTGTAAAGGAGTGTACGTTTGTTGGTGTTTTTCGTGTTTGGAATTGGAAAATGTACATAGATAATATCATAATAATAATAATAATAATAATATAATAATAATAATAATATAATAATAATAATATATAATAATATAATAATAATATAATATAATAAAAATAAAAATATAATAATAATATAAATAATAATAATAATAATATAATAATAATAATAATAATAATAATAATAATAATAATAATAAATTAAATAATAATAATAATAAATAATAATAATAATAATAATAATAAAATAATAATAATAATAATAATGATATAATAATAATAATAATAATATATAATAAATAATAATAATATAATAATATAATAATATAATAATAATATAATAATAATACTAATATAATATAATAATAATTATTGTTGTGTGTCTTGGTAAGTTTATGTTGTAAGAGTAATGTAGATTAGTGATAGTGTGATATTAGGTATATTAATGATAATAATAATATATATATATATAATAGGATTAATTGAATGGAGTGTTATATTAGTGAATGATAATAGTGAAAGTGTATTTATATGATATTAATTTGATGAATATATAATAATAATAAATGAAGTAGTTGTATATGTTAGATTATATTGAATGATGATTGATATGATGTTACGATATAGTATAAGTAATAAGTAATAGAGTAATAGTAAGTTATTAATTATATTGAATAGATGTAATAGATTAATACGATGATGGTTAGGTTTGATTTAATTAATTTATTATATATTAATGTAATGTGATAGAGTAAGTAATGAGTTAATTGATGATATTGCGTATTAAATAATGAATAGATGGATATGTAATGTTTGATTATGGTAGTGATGATGTATTTAGAGATGTTGTGAATTAGATAATATGATCAGTTTATTATAAGAGAAATCCGGAGTTATATTGTGTAAAAAACTTTGAATTATATTTTGTTTAAGTTAACCATTGATGAATAATATAAATTGTAAGTGATAGTTATGTGTGTTGAGTTTCGTGTGTGTATTATAAAGCCTTAGATATGATTTTTAAAAAAAGATATCGATGTTGATATTGTTAACAGATTTGGTGTAGACGTTGATTTTGCTGATGTTGTGTTATACTTTATGTTTTATATTTGATTGGCTGTAAAGATGATATAAGTTCAGTAAGGTTTCATAGAACAGAGACGTGGTATGTGTGCTTTTGTGTGTATGTGGAGGGCTGCTGGGTCTTGCCGTTCTCTGATTTACGTGATGTTATTGTGTTGCGGTTATTGTGGTGTTGACGTAATTATATTGATTGTTTTTGGTTACATAATAATTTCAAAAAAGATGTTTAGTAAAAATTTGTGTATGTTTGATGAAGCTTTGATAAGTGTATTTATTAAGATTTAGTAATGACATAGTGTAGAAGTATTTACGAGTTAATTTAATATATAATCAGATTCCTTTGGTTGTTCAATTAGATATGATTTTATTATAGGAGTTTATTTTGAATGGAAAACTTTGGAAATAAATTCTGTTGACAATTGAAAAAGCAATAAAAATTTTGGAGGGTAAATTAAAACAAATGTTTTAAATAAATTATATGTTTATGTTCACACAAAAGAACTTATTTTGATATGTTTTCATAAACAGTGTATATTTTAATGTTCTGGGTTGGTGTGTGTGTGTGTGTGTGTGTGTGTGTGGGTGTGGTGTGTGTGCGTGCGTGTTGTTGTGTGTTTTTCATGTTGGAATGTCAATGTACATAGATGATAATAATAGCCATGAAGTAAAAATGACTGGTAGGTATAATAATAATAAAAAAAATAATAATAAAACATAATAAAAATAATAATAAATATAATAATTAAT
>JABUQX010064351.1:10000-22500 GCA_015478945.1 Trachelipus rathkii | reverse complement strand
CATTCACTTAATTATTATTATTCATGTATTATTATTATATTATTATTATTCATTATTACATTATTATTATTATTATTATTATTATTATATGTATTATTATATTATTGATATTATTTATATTTTATTATTAATACTATTATTATTATTATTATTATTGATATTATTATATTATTATTATATTATTTATTATTATTATTATTATTATTATAAAATAGTTATATTAGTATTATTATATTATTGAAACTGAAAAAGTATTTAAGACTGTTTAATTTTGCTGTGGGGGCTGTTTATAATAAAAAAATATAATAATTTGCATATAATTACGTATACATTTGTTTCGAAATTTAATTATATTTGTTTGTCATGTGTTGCGCCTGCATCTTTATGTCTTTTACGACATTTTACCGTATAGCATTTGGAGATTAGATTCATGGTGAAAAGTGTTATATTTTTTTATTTCCAAAAGCAAGCAATCCAGAAAAAAAACTCGTGTTTTTAAACAAAAAAATGTGTTTTTATACCTGTCTCTATAAGCACTAATCTGACGTTCAGAGTTCGAAATTTTGAATTTGGACTGCTGGAGTGTCGAAGTCGGAGTCGAAAAATTGTTTGTTTTTTAAGTTGTAGTCGGGAGTCGGAGTCGGAGTTCGGAGTCGGAGTGAGCCGAAAATTTTTGTTTAAGTGGGTTACCGGAGTCGGAGTCGGAAAGTCGAAAAAAGTCCTAATTTATGAAATTTTAAGGGAAAGTTCGGGTCGGAGTCGGAGGTCGGGAGTCGCCCGGAGAGATCGGTTCCGGAGTCGAGTCCGGAGTTCAGGAGTCCGGAGTTCGAGAGATAGCCCCTCCCCCCACGGCCGGCAGGTAATCCTTAAAAATTTATTTTACGACTCCGCAAGCTCCATTGTCATAAAACCATATATCTTCGAGGAGCAGAAGAAATAAACTATTTCGATTTACATTTAAAATCAACAATAAACTTTTCCTCTCATAATAAAATACGCTATAAATGTTAAATTGGAAGGAATCATCAGAAATAGGTGACTCATTTAAAAGATTTGAATATCAAGAATATGAACTTTATACAGGAGTTGATTTAAATACACCTAGTGATTATAAGAATATCAGTTCAAAATCAGGATGAATTTTTTACTACCTTTCTAGAAGTTAGATTATATTTATATTGAGGGATCTTTAAAAAAAAGAAGATGGATCAACATTTCTGCCAAAAAGATCAACCCCTGGTCCACTGAACTGGAAGTAGTGAACTAATAAGTTATATTATAAATTTAATTAACCAACGGATCATGATTTATTTTCAAAGAGGTTTGAATATCAACTCTGGAATAAAGTTATGGCATGCGTGATGTGGGATCTCTTCAAGGACGGTGAACATCAACATCATTCGTGATGCCGGGTGTTTTTCAGCCAAATAAAAACTGGAGCATAAGTTTTAGAACGTTATGAATTTCTATGTGTGGCTCACTTGATAAATGTGATGAGAAGATTACTGTCCAAATAATTAAAAGATTTCTGGTTATGTGGAAGAGACAGCAAATTACTGAATTTAAGCAAGGTCTCATCGGGGAAATTTAGTGTAGCTATTCCATTAAAGTCCTTTTTGGGATTTTGCAAAAAAAAATTATGATAAATAAATTTATGGTATAAAACATCAGCTTACATTAAGAAGGAAAGAAGATGACAATGATGCATAATTTAAAAATCGTCAGAAAAAAACGATGATGGTACTTATAAAGTTCTTGATGGTAAAATTATTTTATCGGGAATAGTATGGAGAATACCACACGTAACACTTACAGTGAATATTCCAATATAAACTGTAATTAAAGATATTCTCAAATTTAAAGTTACTTTTAATTATAATTTTTTTGAATAGACAGTGTGAATCAATAGTAAAAGAGATAAATTTCAGGACAACAAAAATGTTCAAAGAGATTAAATGTTACAGCCGGATCTGAGAAACCTCGATTTATAATCAAATTTTACTTATTCAGAAACATAATGGTCGATTAATCAAAATGTCATGCTAATTAGAGGATATATTTAAATCATTGTAATATAACAACGCTTTTTGTTCAGTTAAATACGTGAAAGATATCCAGGGAACAGATTGGATCTTCGGACTGAATCTTTAATGAGAATATTATACAACCGCCTCTATAAAATGCTATTCAGATTTATTTATTTAATATATAAACGACTCTTTTAATAAAGAAAATTGTGTCTCATTAGTTTGATAGGAATGAACAATATCTGTTGCACCCTAACCTATGATTGTAATTCAACAAAATTTAAAATATTAAAAAATTCCAGTTACAGAATATTAAAATTAGAGCAACTTTTAAGAAAAAAAACTATATTCAAAACCTACAAAGGCTTTTCTTGCATTAGTATTATCAGATCGACTTGTGAAACTACAATCTGTGATGGAAAATAAACATGAAAAAAAAAAAAATTTTAAAATCCGTCTTTTTTTTTTTTAATTTTTTTCTCTGTTACTTTTCCCTAAGAAGAACCCTTAATTATTTCTAAGGACATATTCTGACATGTTGGTGCTCTTTCAATTAGCCCATTTTCCTCCTCTACATCATGCTGTAATTTTTTCTTATCAAAAGACTTCTGATAGGTTTTATGATAGCAGGATATTTTTACGAATTAGGGGGATGTCAAATCTAAAAATTTTCACTTATCAAAGGTAAGCGAATCTGCAGGCAGGATGTTAGTTAACTTGATCTCGGACACCTGTCCTTTCTTCGTACAGTAAATTAGCCTTTATTCAACATTTTGTATAATAAATTTAATAGTTTTCCCTTTTTCGCAAACACAACCCAAATAAGACTCTTTCTCAATCATTATAAATTGGAGTCAGAGCCGGAACGCGGAGTCAAACATTGTGCTGTTATCAGGGTTGCGGAGCCGTGAGCCGGAGCCGGAGCCCGGGAGTCCGGAGCCGGAGCGCGCAACGGAGTGCCTGGAGCCGGAGCTCCGGAGGCCTGACGGAGCCGTTCTAACGTCGGTGAGCCAGAACCAGGAACCAAAGTACAGATTTTTTTTTAAAAGAGAAATTGTTTTTGTGGCATGGTAAAACAATACTTCTGCAAAAGTGCCGAGGTCTGAGCTATTGCTGAAATGGAAACGAAGTCGTAGCTGGAGCCGGAGCCGGAGCCGGAGTCTGAGCGGAGCCGGAGCCAGAGCCGGGATCCGAAGGACGAACAAAATTTCTCCTCCTTCCCCTCGCCCGATTCCCTCTCACAGAAATTGCAGATGAAAGTAATTCTACAAGGCGCGTTGGAGCTTGAACAAATTCTTTAAAAGGAGATGCCGCAGACCCGGAGCACGGAGCGAGCCCGAGCGACGAGCTCGGGAGCGACGTCTGTGCGACCTAAGGAAGTAGCCACCCGACTACCTAGCTCAGTCTTTATTCGGCAGCCGCGATTAGCGGAGCCGGGAGCGTGACTCGGAGCAGGACCGGAGCCGGAGGCCGCAAAAATAAAAAAAAAAACCCAATTTTTTTTAAAAGAAATTGTTTTTTGCAGGTAAAAAAATACTCTGCAAAATCGGAGACTGAACTATTCCGAAATAGTAGAGATGAAGAAACGTGAAGTCGGCGGCTGGAGTGGGAGCCCGCGTTAGTCGAGCCGGAGGCGGAGCATTTGTTGATGGAAAAATTAAAAAAAAAAAAAAATAATTTCAAAAATATTTTTTTGCAGGGTGGAAAGTTTATTCCTTAAAGTTGGGGTCGCAGTCTCCTGATCACAATAGTGGAAAAGGAGGCCGTATATATTCGGACGTATTTAGTCTCAGCATACTTTCATGACAGTCTCTATCCGCCACGTTACTCGCCGGATGTCTCCATCGGAAAAAAAAAAAACCGGAAGACCTGGAGCCGGAGCCGGAGCGGTCAGTTTCTAGAATTTTTTTTTTCCTACATACTGACTAATTTTTATATAACAATATCTGCGTGAGCTTTTCTGGGTAGTATTTTGGCAAGTTAAAAATATTTCTCGCAAAGTTATGGAGTCGTGGACAATTTTGAAATATAGATTGCGGACGGTACGGAGCCTGGGCCAGAGCTGGATGACCGGAGTTTTTCACACATATTAATTATTTCTTAAATGAGACTTTCAATAATATATATTTATCCAGTACGTACATGCAATATTAAAGATACTTATATTTATTCCACCATAGATATATATAGTATATATATATATATTATTAGTATTATATATATATATTTTATATATATTATTCTATATATATTATTTATATATCATATAGTTATACTACACTATATATATATATATATAATATATATTATATATATATTCTACAATATATATATTTATATATATTATATTATATATATATTATATATTATATATATATATATAATATATATATAATATATTGATATATATATTTATATATATATATATATATATATATATATGCTAGCAGTTGGCCGACATCCTAGTCTGGTGCTGTGAGTAATTGAGGCTCATGTTTGGTGGCGACTTGCGGTGAAGGTCGGGTGCCATTCAATTGCCTCTGCCCTCCCAGCACTCAGGTCCCACGTAAAATTGGCGTATCAGCACACGCAAAGACGTCTTCACGCCTGCATGCGCACGCCTCGTAGTGTAGGTTTGGTACGGGTGCATCAGTTAAAACAAAAGATTGAGGTGAGGTGCGGTGCGGTTGCGGTGCGGGTCTGCTGGCCCTCATGTACTGGTTGCTGGTGCGGTCTATCCTAACTTTCGGTGGAGATCTCGTGAAACTATTGCAGGGATTTGTCGATCTTTTTTTATGTTTAGCAAAAAGATGTAAAAGGTTATATATATAGTTTAATTGTTTTTCAAATTTTTTATGGTTTTTATAAATAATTTTTCTGCGTGAATATTTTTTTTATTTTGACCGTTCTCTGCAATATTATATATGCACATGAAATCAGAGGGCATGCTTGAGCATTTCTAGGGGCATAATTAAGTAGGTAGGTGCTGGTACCACCAACTCATTACCACTGCCATTTTAGATCCGACTACTTGCGGCACGACAGAACATACTTTTTGTTTAAATTCTCTCTCCGCCCCAACGCACGCGGGGTCCTTATAAGTAATATAATTATACTATTATATCTCGTATATATATATATATATATATGTTTATATATAATATTAAATAATGTTAATTATAGAGCTATATTGATATAAAATATTAATTAAAGCAAATAATTATTTTACTGCCGTAGTTATATTAGCGTGCAGTTGTACTCTCGATATATCAGGAACGCCTTTCACTGCGGGCACGTCGTAGCGGGTCTTGGGACTGCTTTGTCCGACCTCTCTGCGGGAGATGACGCTGAGATGGTTTTCATTTTCTCCGCGTAGCAGTTCTGGGGTGTTTTAATTTCGTTTCCTTGGGGCAAAAAAATCTTTATTAAGAACTCGTCACGTTGCGAACCACGAATATATTTTTGTGTTGGCGTTTCTGGATAAGAAAAGGGTTATATATAAAAAGGAAGTGCTCAAACCTCTTTTATATAGAGCCTCGCCGTGCCTCTCTGTTATAATGTTTCGATTTCCTGTGAGCTCATCACACCACTAGATTTCACTTGTTTACTCTCCCTCCCTTCGGATGAGAGCTGAAACATAAAAGATCCCTAAAAAAAAGGACGGACATAGGTCGGGAGTGGTAGTTAAGTCTCATCGCAAAATTTCGCCAGTTAAATAAGAGAGGACCATGTGTTAATATAATTAAATATAACTATATATAGTAAACGAATATATATATATTATAAGTATATTATATATATATATAAGTATAATATATGGTATATATATATATATATTACAATATTATATATATATATATATATATTATACTAGTAGTAGTATTACTAAATATATTTATATACTAATTATTATAGAGTGATTCTCACGATGTGTTTAATTCAGATTGGTTTGCCAACAATCTTTATTATAAATAGATATTTTTATTTTTTGGTCGATAATTTTTGTGACGAAGTTGGGCGTGTGCCTCCTCGCCATGATTATAGATTATCAAGTCTCTCCGCAAAACAGTGATGAAAATATGACCTTGAATATATATAAAATTTCTTGAAAATTTTATGGAGGACAAAATAGTCGCAATTTTTTAAGGTCAAATTTGGCGAACTCGAAAACAAATATTTGGCTAAAGCAACTGTTGGCAGGCGCTTTACCATTATGATTTCTTTTCTAGGTGGTTGCTTATGCCATCAAAGAGTATTATTTCGAGGGCAATATTAATTTTTTGGATCGGATTCCTTTTATTTTCTTATGCTCTTAAGTTCTCCAGGTTTATATTTATTTTCTCTTTTTCTTCATGATATACCCATAAATGAGAATGGAAAAAAATAATTTTCTGATTTATGTGGTCTCTATATAAATCTAATACTTTGTGACATTTTTTATATCGGTTTTCTGATGGTAATCTAAAGGTATAAGGTGATTATTAAATTTAAACATCTTGAACGCATAAACCCCTTTGATGGAAATCGTTATCACAACTCATGAAAGCGTTGTAGTGCCCACGTCTGTGTCCTGTGCCCTGTTGTTAAATAGTATTCCAAAAAAGACGAGTTCAAAACTTAAAAAAATCACACATGATTGGGTGTCTAATTATTTTAGTTTGTTATGAAACGAAAATGAGTTTGGATTTATACCCGGTCGAAACATTGTCCAGATAAGTAGTGGTTTTCTAGTTTAAAATCTTACTATAAATTATAAGATAACTTTTTTTTTTTCCTCTAATTAATTATATCAATTTGCTTCAAAGCACTTTTAAGTTTGTTTGCAAAATGAGTTCGAATATACATTTTGTTTTTGATCACGGGGAAAAGTTTATTTTAGTTGGTAAATGACGATTGATAGTAAATGTTTTTCCGAGTACAAGCACCAAAAGTAGAACGGGAGAGTACAGGACAGTACCTTCTTAAGGAAAAATGTAATTTAATTTAATTTGTTCAAAAGTTTGCTCGTTGATAACAAATATATACACATTGAATATAAAAACTTTACTCAGCCTTTGTAAATTTTCGTTCGCCTTGTAGGAAAAAATAACAATGAAGAGAATACTGAAAATGCTTCAAAAGGTCTGGATGACTTAAATTAAATTCATATTATGGTTTGAAAATAGACGCTATGAATTTGTCTAAGCACTTTCCTTTACGATGATGTTTATCTCAGCTTTTCATATGCAATAAGGGTTTCACAAATGATATGGTGAGAAAGTTTTAAAATTGGCGATTGAGAGTTAAAAACTCAAATTCACCTCATTCTTAAAATTACATTTTCCAGAAATTATTTAATTCTTAAAATTTAAAAAAACAAATAAACAATAAAGTTTTAGAAGATGCTAGACATTTTAATGGGTAAAATGAGAACAACAAACATTTCAAAAAATATTTTATTGTATTAATTTACCGAAAAAAAAAAGTGTTATCAATTACCAAACCTTCTGCCTCTGGGACAAAGACAACCTATTACTTTGTGGTCATGTTTAATTAGCAGATTTACTTATTAAATGAAAAGGATTCACAAAGTAGGTAAATAGTTCAATTGAGTAATATTAAACTAGGATGTAATATGTTTAGAAGTTAAAAGTCTATTCAGAGAGCATTAAACTTGTTTAATAAGAACTCCAGCGTGAGATATAAGTGTTGATATTTGAAACAAACTCGTAAAAGAGATTTGTTAGGTTAATAAAAGTTGTAGTTAATAAATATATATATATTTAATCGGTTTCACAATATTCAGTAGGAAAGAAGACTGTACAATTCCCATAATTGTACAATGTAAATAACTGTTTTAAAATATATTCCTTAAAACTCACCAGGTGTGTTTCTGTGTTTCGGGGCAGCTGCCTGCTCCCGGCGGCAAGCCTAAATCTTAATCTTGTGTGAGATTAGAAGTTGAGTGATGAACTTCATGACATATGCCTTGATTACAGAAAATAGACAAAGCAAAAAATTCTCTGTTTTTTAAGCATAAAATATTTAATTTTTAATTCATATTGTAATATTCTATGTGTATAAAAACTACTCAATTAAAGACTTTTTTTTTTCTCTCTTCTTTTTATCAACAAAGTTCCTCAATTCATGCTCTTTCAGTAATATAACGATATGGAAAAGAGTGATATTTCTCTCCGCTCGCGATCAGCCGTCGGTAAAAGATTGTGGAAGAAACCGAAACAAACTAACTGTGTTATTGTTCAAATTGTCATACATATGTTAAGATAATGAAAAAAAAAATAACTGATGCTACATATTCGATTTATCAATTCAACAGCAAAGGAAAAGAGAATTTAAAAGTGTATTAACTATTTTTTAACTAGCTCCTCTTTTTTCTCTTACGTTATAACTCCAATATGCTCAAATAGCTAAATTTCTTAAAAATGGGACACCATGTAATTTATACGGCAAACTTAAGTAGGACAAAATGCAAAACCGTGAAAGAGCATGTGTCATTTATTTGTCATCATACTTTCTAGAGATGCTCCTTTAGACCTCTTTGACTTGTAAATTATACACAAGATTTAACTTAATCGGAGCCTACTTTCGGGGACATAAACAGCGAGGGAGTCGTGAAAATTAGAAGAAGAAGTATCGTAAGTCGGTTATTTTAAATAAGCGGTCGTGAAAAAGATAAAGAATCAAGACAAATTTCTTACCGTTTGAATAAATGGCATAGGTTGCCTCTTTAGTAACCAATTCACTGGGACCACAAAAAATGGTTTTCTGACTATCTGGCGAATACATTGTGAATAAGCAATTCATTGGTGCAATTTAAGCTCCGGACACACTCATAGCCCAGCTTTTAGCTTGGTTCGTAATTATTATACCTGAAGGAAGCAAGGAATAATAGAAATAGCTGAAAGTGTTTATGAAACCAGGAGAATTGATGGGTCTATCTCAAACAAGGATCATAATGAATCTCAGGTATCATTTTTGGCGTGTGGCTGCTATAGTCTGACGCAATACGGTTGTTTCGTCTCATGATTGCGCTGGGCAGCTAGAATTATTACCCGCCGATATAGCCATGGTTACGTGGACTTAGGTACTAAAAGGAGCTATGCGATATACGCTCAGTTAGAAAAGATAATTGAATCCATATTCTTTTTTTTATTTTTCGTTAGTAGAAACAGAATAATAGGCTTTCCTCACGTCAGCAAATTAGAAGGAAACGATCATAATGAAGTATCGAGATTTGCGGAAGAGTTTTTTTCAAAGTAAAAGTAACATAGATCTATGGCCAGAATTTAATATTAGAGAAATTTCCGTTCCGGTGGTTATTAGGACTGATATTTAAGGAAATTTTTAAAGATAACATTACTAGATTAAGAACATTTTTGCACATTGGATTATCAATCTCATCTTTCATACCACAATATGATGTATCAAGATGTTTCTGGAAGCTAAAATTAATTTTTTTCTTCTTACCATGAATAATTACTTTCCTCTCTACAAATTTTTTTATTCTAATGTAAATCAAGTTCAGCATAGAGGTACAGATAGGCTTTTAAAAGATTCGGAAATAGGAGGGGAAAAGGACTTTTTTTTCAAAACCATACCCTCGTCGAAAAAAATGGCGAGGGTTTAATTTTAAAACCATACAAAAATTAAATATTCCGATGAAAGCATTGTCTCTTCAACGTATCAAATACAAAAAGTGAATGAAGTTATTTGCAGTCATTGTGTTTATTCGTTCCTTTCAGAGTAGCTGTATTGAAGTTAAATTTTCATCAATTCTTAACAAGAACTTTTTCTCTAAATATTAAGTGTTAATAACTTGTATCAAAAAGACCTCTAACAAGTTAATGGACCACCATCCGACTGCGGACCATCACGACATGACCTCAGATAGACGCAGTTCGAAATACAATTAACATGCTCTTTAACAAGTACTTCAGATGAGGAAGCATATTTATTACCTTTAGTGTAACTCTCAAACACAAGTACGAGACATAGGCAAATCCTCGCTAGAAAGCCTCACGGGACTATCGACACAGACAAATGACACAAAACTCTCGTACTACAAATGTATCTCGTCAATTATAAATCTAGTTAATCTATCCTTGGAGGAGGATTACACGAACAAACCATACCCCCTCTACAAAACCCCGCCGTATCACTCCTGTTAAAGCATCTATTAGCGTTTCGACACTTCTGCAACACTCTAACACATTCCTGATCTTGTATTCAATTCATGTAAACTTACATACAATCTCAATCAAGTTTATTCAATTCAAGTACTCACTACGCACAGTTCAAATATATTACACAAAGCACACAGCTTCTGAACGAGATTATAACAATCAGCTAATACTCAACATCTCCGTACTGATACTATTGCGCCATCATTATTCCACTACATACGAATTCTCAAGACTTAATCAACCGGTTATGTATAAACAACTGTATTAATCATATTATCATTAAATCAATGTTATATTCGTCACTCATCACTTACAGACAAATCATAATAATAGCTTTAAAAAAATAGTGATTCCTCATATTATACTTTAGACTTATACTCAGCAAAAACACCATAACACTCACCTTATAGACTGAATCAATAAACTTCTAAAACTATATAACTTAGTCACACACAATACCACACTTTATTCGCAGTATCTCACATGCTTTATATATTAATCAACACAGAGTGTTTAACTAGACAAACCCATAATCTATTGATATAAGATCACCTTACGCACCTCTTATAAGAACTAGAACTCTCCTGATTCATTGACATTTACAACATATGACTCATTACGACACATATATAATAAATTCAACATATAGATCATAAAAATACTGATTTAATATATCATGGTAATATAGATATATTCCTCTTATATTTATAGAAATAATATCAAGATATATAATAATATGTAATATTCATTTGAACTAAAATCAGAGTTAAGGATCTTTCGTACTGACATGAATATATAGATAGTTATTCAGATATATTCAATCAACACGTTGTAATAACTTAATAATTAAATGTAAAAATTGATCGATAACTTATTATCATTAGTATTTGTATATAATATATAGGTAGTTATTAAATAAACTTTATTAATAAAATAATAATATATGTATTAGTTCAGAGTATAATTGATAATCATCTCTTGAACGGGGTTGAATAATAAGTATATTTATATAATGAGGATTGATGTCAATAAACTACTATTACAGTTATATGATACTAATAACAATATTAGAACTAGCTTCTTATCTAGTATATCAAAAAAATATATAATTAAGAATTTGAAAGAATAAAATAATAGTATGAGATGTATAAAAAAATTAATATTAATATATAATAGTCATTAAAATACTTCTAGATAATTATTTAGATATTAAATATTCTGTATACATGCTACTGAAATTAATAACAGTTAACATTATCCTTTAGATTAATTATACCTAACCTCTTTAATCTTTTTTTTCTCTATAATGTAAACTAAATAAAACAAATCAGAGCTTTTAAATATTTTGAACCTATAATCTGATATTTTCCACATCACAAAAATTGTCCGATCTCTCAACTTAAGGACTGCTCCCTACCGTTATATATGTATGAATTAAGAAAAAGTAGATACACAGAATATGGTCCATCAATATCTTACATCTAGTAATAGGAGAATGAGCAATACTAATGTATTTCATCCAAAAAGAAATGTGAATAAAAATTGTAAACGATAATCAAAATAAACTTTATTACAACATAACAATTTTCAAATGAAATATCAGGGTGATATAAATTTTATGATATAAATATTCGTAAATAAATCAAAATCTTTTTCTCATATAAATTACATTGAACACTATTCAAAATCTCTCAAAAATTAAATGGGAATTGACATTGATAGATTGAAAGAAATCATTGATCTAGAAACTTTTGATGTGACAAATATTCGAAAGAATTGAGACATTTTAAATAAAATATACTAATATTCTAATTTTCTAAAAACATTGATAGGGATAGTTGATGGATCGAATAAAAACAAAACAATATTTGAAGCAAGCGGAAAACAATAGTTCCTAATAAATGATGATTATTCACATGTATAACTTTCAGAGTAGTAGCTAATTAAAGTAAAAATGAATAATTAAAAATTTTAAAATAATGCCAAAAGCTCAATGAATCAAACCAAACTCCGCCATTTGTATTACATATTTCTATCAATTCATTTGTATCTTAAATGAAGATGATCTTATATTCATTACTGAAAATCAGAATTAATTAATAAATTAAATGGTAGTAATTATAATTTAAAAAAAATGTTTTTTTAAATTCTTAGTTGTTGATGCCTTTCTCTAATTCATCATTAGGATCTAATGATTTATCATTATTCTTCTTTATATCTTCATGTTTTATTTATCTTTATACAATAACTTTCTACTAAATTATTCTTGTGGGACATATCTTTAATGGTT
>JABUQX010064351.1:0-7500 GCA_015478945.1 Trachelipus rathkii | reverse complement strand
TCGCTTACCTTGTGTACATTGCACAAGAATTAGAGATCATACACGATATCTGTGTTTTAAACTCCAGGACTATACATTGCGTTTTAGAATAAGGGGTCATAAGTATACCCATATATATATATATATTATATATACTATTATAATAGTATTAATATGATTACACATTGTCACTTTAATTAATAAACTTACATAATATATATGAACCTATACGAGATAAATTAAATAGCAATAGGATATAATGGTAAAAGTAGTAATATACTTATCTATCCCACATTATCGATTGATTTAATGTGTAATATTATACTATGAATAATAATACTAATTATTATGTAATGTGATAATTTAATTTATCATTACTTTAATTTTCTTTGTTTTAAAAATGCCTCCCCGTACACTTCTTATATTCTATTAAATATATAGTCTGTGAAATATATTAGTGTTAAAATAACATACAAAAATAGTTATTGTTATTTAAATGTGTTCAAGGAGAATTAATAATGTCATCATTAAATTAATGCTGCGGTACATAAATAAAACTATACTTTTACTTATTATTATTAGTTTCCTTTTTACACTTAAATAATATTAATTAATTAGAAGCTTAGTTAAAGCTTATGTACTTTATTCATATACTACCATTAATTTATTATGAAGTTTAAGCGTATCAGTTCTAGTACACAATACGGCTATTCCGATCTTTGCGCAAACGTTGAATTGATAACATATAATACAACCTATTTAGAATTGTAACAAGTCATATACTTTGGCTCTCACTTCATTACGTAGTATAACGGAAATATATTTACGATAATACATATATATAATATATATATATATATTAATAAATATATATATTATATATATATTATATTAATATATATATATATATATATATAAGTATAATAATACATAATAATATTAATAATATATATTATAAATAGGTCACATATATAGTCAGAAGTATATAAAATAAAATAACTATGGAAGAAATCTTTTATTTTATTAGAATATTAATATATTATATATATTATTATATAGACATATATATATATATATATATATATAATATATATATATATTATATATACTATATTTTTTTAATATATATACATAATTATATATATATATAATATATATTAATAATATTATAATACTAAGTAGTATAGTATTATATTAAAATTTTTTTGTAGTTGGGGCAAAAATAAACTAATAATTATATTATTTTTTGGAGGGTGAGTAAAAAACTATTTTTTTTAATCCTGCTATCAGCTAAAAAAAGTATTTTTTTGTTCCTTACTCCGGATTAATATACTAAACTATATAGTTAAACAGGAGAATCATAATCCTATCACGTGAAAAGAAAGCATACGCTAATAAATATAAGCAACATTAAATGTAATAAAACACATTTTATTATGGCTAACAGTATTATTATTAATTGATAAAAAAAAATGCCTAAATTATTAAATTAATTTATTTCTCTTCTTTACAAACTTTCCCTTCACATTCCTCATCATATACTATAACGCTGTATGACACAATTTGTTACTTTGGTAATCTCTTCCCTCTGACTCTCTTTTGTAACTGCCAACTATATCACCAAGTTGAAATTCTCCACAGCATTAACAAGATGATATCAAAATACGAGTAAAAAGCTATACGATCATATAATCTATTTAGAAATGATATTAAGAAAAATGCAAAATTGGGTCATGGCTATATATCTTTTAATTTAACTATTATATAAATATTATTTAGACCTAATTTTAATTTAAAAACTCAACAAAACCACCAATTTCATTCCTCTCAACTAAGTCCATGAGAGAGAATAATTTATTACTTCTTTTTAAATTAGATGGTTTTTTCTATTGTAAATTCTGGAAACATAATATTGTTCTACATTGACATATAGTTTGGAAAAAACAATTCCTAGATAAAAAGACATATTATATATTTATTTATATAAATTATCAGGATTTTTTAATATATGGTGATTAATCGGGATTATAAATACGGCTTTTTTATTCTATACAATTATGAAGTAATTACCTAGTACAAAATAGTATAGGTTTAGATAGGATGTAACAGACGATTTAAAATATATTATACTCACAATTAGCAATAAAAATATTAATATAATAAAAAATGGATTATAAATTATATATAAGTATATAACTTATAATTATATATAATATATAATCATAAATATATTAATATAATATATTAAGTTATAAATTTAATACTATAAATAATAATAATATTATAATATATATAGATAATATATATATATATATAATTATAATATATTATTATATATATATAATTAATATATAGTATCTCATTAGGTAGTGAGCGTAATAATATTATATATATATATATTATATATTATATTTTTATTATATTCTATATTTTATTTATTTATATAATATATACATTACAATACACAATTATTTAATTACTCACATGGCTGCAAGTCGTGGTTAGTTAGAGGATGATATTTTATTATCACTATAATATAATAATCATCTACACAATTACATGACAATAGACAAAATGATATGAAAGGTGATTTCAGCACCCTTGCTAACAGAACGTAAGAAGAAATATTCTTTACTTTAATAGATCTCGAACCTAGTTTCTCCATTAGAGAAAAGCTCAGACTAATCACTCTTCTATTAGATTTGCTATGTTTAGCACAATTGACTAGGCTTCATTACCGCATAAACATTAACAGATTTATGACATTATGATATAAGTTTATGCAAAGTTGAAGTTAAAAGTTTTATAATAATTGAGTTTGGCCAGAGAAAAAATGTTACGCTCAAGCTCTCTCTCTCACACATCAATAATACTAATACAATATCATAGATAATCAAAAATACACAAAATATTACATATGTGAAGCAATCACTATCTATACTAAAACTATCATATCCACACAGCCAGATTTTAAATAATCTATCACAAGAACATTGTGATAATTTACAACATTACAAATGGCATTATATCCTTATAATTACTAAATATTACATATATTCTCATAACTCACAGACTATCTAGTAGACTAGATTGATAACATTATAGAATAAAAAAAGCCACTATAGCTAGTATATATAGCTTCTTCAAAAATAAGACACCTATTTATAAATACACACTATTATCATATAGTATTCCAGAATTCATCCTCACACTAAATGTACATATACTCTCAATTAATATATAATCTTCTGAATTATCTTTTCACTTTATACTTAAAATATAATATATCAGATTATAATCTCTCTGAGTAAGATTCTTCCTCTATTCTGTCTTCAATTCTACTACACCCTTCTGTTTACTATCAATACAGTCTATCCTACACTACTGACTCTGAACCGTCGAACTATATATTAATCTTAATATATATAATTAATATAATATATTAATAATATATATATATATATTATTATTAAATATTATATATAATAATATATATATAGAATTAATAGTATATATATATATACTATAAATAATTAATATATATATTCTAATATGATTATATAATATATATACTATATATACAATATATATAATATATATATATATACTATATATATACATATATATATATATACTATATATCTATAAATAGTATTATTATAATATTATATATACATTAAAATAGATTAATAATAACTATATGTTTTCATGAAGATTATACATTATAATATCTTAATTCTAAATACAAAATACAGATGCAATAATATAATATAGATATATTATATATATAAATATGATTAGCGTAATATATAATCTAACTGAAGAGGTATAATAATTAATATAAAATTATAGTACTATAATAATGCTATGATCATATATAATATATAAGATATATAATATAATATTAAAGTTTAATACTTAATTATAATATATATATATATAATACCTTAATAAAACTGTTCATAAACATCTTCCAAATCATCATAGCTCTTCTTTATTTCCCACCAGTAAATTAATTGTCATTATCATTAATTAACTAAATAGTAACATATAATTAAATTAATATTAATACTTAAATAAAAATTATAGTTTAATTATAAATTATATTATATATTATAATAATATAATATAATTAATTGAATATACAATATATATTATATATATAATAATTTAATAAATATAATATTATTATATAGCTATAACACTAATATATTATATTAATATTTAAAAATTATATATAATTTATTTAAATCATAATCATAAATATATAATAGTATAATATAATAAATGAACTTCTATATAGTACTATAATTAGTATATTAATTAGTATATATATATATATATAATAATTATATATTTATAATAAGTATAATTAAATAATTAATAATACTATATATAGTATAATTATATATATAATATACTATATAATAATAATAGTAGCAGTAATAAATAGTATTTATTAAGATATATTTAACTAATAGTAGTATATATTATGACGTATAATAAAGTAAGTATACAGTATATATTAGTATTTTCAGGTATTAGTAATATAGCGCATGGGCTGACGTGTGAAGCGGCAAATAAGCTAGTTTTTTGTTTTTACTGACTCCGAACTCGCACGTCCGGCTCCATTACTATTTTAATAAGATTACTAGCTTCCGACATCCGGGTCCTGCGACAATTTAAAAATTTACTACGCTTACCGACTCCGACTATAGGCCTATATACGAAATACATTTTAACGATTTACTGTTCTGAGCCGGCTCCTATGCTCACGCTTATATTGCTTTCCTGCTCGCGTCTCTGAACCTCTTAGTTAATTCCTATATACTCCATTATTTACACTATCATGAAAATCATTTAAATTATCTTGTTACAAATACATTATTATAGTATTAGATTTAATATAAATGTTTGGTCAATTTTTTGTCTAAATCATTTTAGTAAATAAAAAATAATTAGAAAAATATATTTAATATTAGAACAATTTTAAGACTTTTTTTTGTCATTTCATCGAAGGTCTCAAAAACTTCATCGTTTTTCCTATAAATATATTTATATATGAATTTCTAACGTTCTATTGAAAATATAATTAGTTTGTATCATATACATGTACGTACAGTATATTAATAATTTATATAATATAATATATATTTTTTTCTAAAAATTTAGACATAAAATATATTCTTAGTTTCATCCTAAGTTTATAAAAATTAGATTCGCTACATTGATACTATGCAGTGCTACGTATTAATAGTACTGAAATCATATGTGAAAACCATATATTATTTATTTCCAAAACTTTCTAAAAAATTACCTATTAAAATTATTATCATTTACATATATATACTATAACATCTATAATATATTTAGAATATATATATAAACACATAAAAAATATGAAATATAATATATTACTAATATCATTACTAATACTATATATAATATACTATAGTAAATATACTATAATATTCATTAATCTAATATAGTCTTACGTTATATATCTCAAATAAGATAGAAAGATAAATGATAAAATATATATAATATAATATTAATGATAATATCATATATATTAAATATATATAGCGACGGAATTTTATTTTATTGTATATATAGTAGTATAAATACATAGTATACTTATATATATATCGTATTAAATAATATATTAAAATTATTATTATATTAAATATTAAATATCTTACTTTATAGTATCATATTATCTGAGATAGAACAAAACCTTGGAAAACTATACCATTCATATATTTAACTATTACTGAATACTGGAATACTAATTTTAGATCATCATTTAAGTTTATGATGATAATTAATTAACATAAATATTACTGAATAGTATAGATTATATATATATTAATATATATAGTATATATTAATTATACTATATTTTTATTATATAATACTGAAAAAATTGATATATCAATTTAATAATATATATATTTATTAAATTATATATATATTATAGTATAATATCTCACATTATATTTACTATATACTATAGTACTTATATCCATCAGCGCACGCACCCCACTCAAACCTATAGTAATATATATCATATATATATATATATTCAATATATTCAGTTATATAATACTTTAATATAGTATATATATCTATATATTATATAGCTATATTAAAGCTATATAATAATAATTATATATTGGATAATACATTATAATTTTTAATTTATTAATATTTTACTTATCACTCAAATTTTTATAAAGTATCATTATTTTCACTCTTTAGTATTGGGATAGACAAACCCGCATATATTGCGTACCATAATATTGAAAATTTGGTATCAAATCCATTGGATCAGTAATGACTGCTCATAACTTATAAAAATTCTAAAATTAAATTCTAAATACCTTACACTTTGTACGATGCTTGTGGATATTTATGTATATTTTAATAAGCAGAAAATCAAGCTATCTTCAAACATTCACTATTGGAAATAAGTATATGCAAAACTGATGTAATTTTACTGGGATGCTTTGTTACTTTCAGATTCTGACGAGAAATAGTTTTTCTGCAAGGAATTTACATTGCCTCCTTTTCTATAATAATTCTGTTCTAACTTGGCATTTCTCTCCTTGTCGAATGATTCGTAGTACTTGATTCCATCTTAATTCACTCTAATGCTTGTACTTAAGAATTTCGCTACCTATTTATTACTTTAGAGGGATTTTTCTATAGCCTGTGTATCACTAAAGAAACGTCAACCCCCCTTACAATGTCATGCTTTCACCTGGCTTAAACTTGTCTTATTGTCTTTACGAATTTGCTATTTCTCAACAATCAGCTTTCTCCTGCAATTGCTCCAACTTATTCACGTCTTTCCGCTCCCTAATTACATTTGAATTCTACTTCAACAAATATCCTGAATAGCTTCACTTAATCCATACAGCGGGGAGGGACTCCTTAGAAACTGGCTCGCTAGCATACGACAAATTAAACATCATATCTAGAGTGACACCTATAATACGTCTTTACACATACAGCATTTCTGTTATGACCACACACAATCAGATGACACAGTTTATTCATTATTGAATAAGTCACTCAAAAGTTATCAAACAATAAGAAGCACGACAAATCCACTAGCTCTTTCTAATATCACTTGACATATACTACTTAAGTTTTACTTTACGATAGAAGTGAAAGATTATGGAAAACTGAGACACTTTTAGGATCTAGAGTAAGGATCCAAGATATATAAAAGAGTAATTTTAGTTTCGTAACTTTCAATTATCCGCGATTCTTATTTCCCTTCTTTTAAATTTGGAGTTTCGAAATTCAGACGTGTTGGTGGAATTTACATTCCCTCTCTCTATAATAAAATTTTGCTTGCGGTCAAAGTGTTCCACTTCTTATTGAGTAATATTTTTATTGTATATAAAAATGTAATAAAAAAAGGTTTTAATTAATTCTTCGCAGGTTTTCGATTTTATTGTACTCTATTCGTCAGCCTACCTATACCATCTACTCTTAATCTCTCTTTATTTT